>LPNX010702117.1:234754-439969 GCA_001517045.1 Pseudotsuga menziesii
TAAATCGATTTCCCTTTCTATAAGATTTCTATCTCCATTGCGTTGTGCTACTTTTACCAATGAAGCCACACCTTCCTATGATATTCCATGACTCGATTGTTCGAATCGTTCAATCCATACCTTCATCCAGTCAAGATTTTTTGCGATGTATAAATGAATTGCATCCCATTCTCGAACAACTGCTTGATGACAATAATCATTAAAATGAAAGACGTGTAAATTTCCTGAACAAAGTATATGCTCTTAATTGATGAAATAACTAGAAAATGCAATTAGAATATGAACGATATAATAAAAATCCACTAGATAATAATTACCTTTCACTTTCCTCGATCTACCTTTCCCCTTTAGTTGCTCCCCTTCAAATTTGTTATTGGAGTCCAGATCACAAATGCAACGTAAATTGAGCTTTGACGCTAAAATAGGAAAATATTCACTAACATACAACATGTTTTGGTATACCGTATATCCTTCCATCATAGAATCCTAAGCATGTGCTTGTTGTCTCACCAAACCCTTCATAAATTTCAAGTGCCTCTCAATCATCCACATGGACCTTGAGTGAACATGTCCACACAACTCAATTTCCTCAACTTGGTGTATAAGGTAGTGTTCTTGTGCATTGAAAAATGTCAAAGGTAGATGCTTCTACATTTCACACATGAGATGGGGAATTTCTCTCCTCCAATACTTTATATCTACTTTATGGATTTCTTTAGATGTCAACCATCTACAAGTGACGCAAACCAATAACGATATTTAGCAAAAAAAAACATTAAATTACATATCATGAAATAGTGCACAAAAAACAAATATAAATTATACGGAGAATTAAAGACACACTAAGCACAAGCAACTAATCTCTAGTTACCTCATGTATTACCAAGATTATATATAACTTGTTTGACATTGTTGTTGAAGTTGTCCTAGAGAGAGAGAGGTAGAACATACTGTATCAATATACAAACCACGCCGTTTATTAAACAAAGAGTATACAAACAAGGAAAAAAAATATATGCAATAAAATGAAAAAAATAAATTATATGGACATAACAATAATAATTACCTTGATGAAGACGTGCCAATCATGTGTTTTGACCCCCACAAAATCACCTTTTTTTGTTATGATATTCTTCAAGTTTGCACAAAATCCAGTGGGAAATTTAATTTTCTGCATTACTTTTTTGACAACATTGCTTTGCTGCTCCGTAAACATCCATGGAATTGAGTTTATATTAACTTGGTCTCCATTGCTATGAAATTGGATGACATCTTTCATTGCATGGTTGCCTTATTGAATGTCTTTGCAAGATTTCACAATTTTATGTTTCTCCCTCCTTAGCTCCAGTAGTCGCCATAATTTTTCAGTCACATTCTTACCAACATGCATTGTATCAAACAAATGAGCAATTTGTAGGTGCTCAAAGTACGAAAATCTGTTGAATTGTATAGGATAAATTTTCATTCCTTGTGGAAGCCCATTAATGCCTTAATGATCACGATGGACATCATGAATATTAGTTTATAAATAAATTACATCATAAATCAAATATGGCCACTACAGTAAATAACTCACAATAAAAATTAAAATACATAACAATTCATATACGATGATCCATACGTACCAGCTTGATGATTTCTATTGTATTGCATCTTCCAAAGGTGAGGTGTCATTCTTCATGGTTTTAATGCAGTCTCCTGCTTCCCATTGAAAATATTTTTTTCGGTTGTTCTATACCTGTGATTCTTAGAGAGGAAATTCCTATACTCATCAAACACCTCCTTTCTTAAGCTTTTTGAGCGACGGGATTTTATCTTAGGACCACAAACTGGACATGCAAATTTACCCTTTGTCTGAAGACCTACAATATATAGATATGGAATATCTATGTCAATTATAATTATATATAAAATATATTAACTACTTCATATAATTAAATGCAATTAAAGTGGAACTTAAAAATACAAACCATAAAATTGGGTTAACCCAGGGGCATCGTGTATTTTCCATACAACCATTGCATGGAATTGAAATTGCCTTTGTCGTATTGGTCTAGATACATCATACATAGTGATGCCATTCCATAAATTCAGTAGCTCAACTATAAGATGTTTGATATATACATTCATATATTTGACTTGGAACTTACCTGATTGATTTGAAGTACATATAAAATATATCATTATGAGAACCATTAAGATATATAAACCATGCACAAGAGTAAAATACAAAAAATATACAAATGAAATTAGGAAACATAATACAAAAAATGAGATGCCACAACTACATTAGAAATAAAATAGTTGTAGACACAAAATACCTGGAATAATCATCAACAACATTATGTGCTCCCTCTTTATTGACAACCATGGAGGAATGTTATTATTGATACAAAAATAGGATACACCGTGTAAATGGATTTCATTTGTGAAAATGGATTAACACCATATTTTGCCAAAGAAATCCTAAGATTACGTGGTTCTTCTTTAAAGTGAGGCCACATTTCCTCCATATCTCTAAAAGCAGAACCATCTGCAGGCATTCGAATAAAATCATCTTGAATTCTGTTCCTGGCATGGTAATCCATAAATTGCGCTATGTTTTTGCACCTGAACAGTCGTTGCAAATGTGGAATGAAGGGAATATAACGAAGAACCTTCTAAGGCACCTTTTTTGTTACTTGATCTGTTCGATATCTACTTATATGACATTCCGGACATTCTGTTGCAAATTCATATCGATTATAATATATAACATGGTCATCGGGGCATGCTTGAATTTCTTCATAGTGCATTCTAATCTCTTTCATGATGGAAGATAAATCTCTATATGTGCAAAGTAAAATATTTTATGGTGGTAACAAAAATTCAGCTATCAAGCTACAAAAAAAAAATAGTTAATGTAATAAATAAATAATATTAACGAAACACACTTCATTCGTATGATGATCAATAATGAGTTAACAATACAATTATTAGAGGATTATAGATAAAATTTATCACAATCGTATATATGTGATGGATTATTTTACATACCTTAGTATCTGTGTGATTGATATGTTTGAAAGACCATTCATAACCTTAAATTTCATTATCAACAATACAACAAAGAGAATATTTGTTTTTGAGCCTTCACAAAGGGGTTCATATGCCTTATCGAGAAGAGGTATATCATGAACATCATCAAAGTCATCATCATTTTCATTATCATCATCATCGTCATCATCCATTCTAACATTAAATGAATCATGGATCAATGTATTTGTACCATCATCATCAACTACGTTACCAGTATGATCATCTTGTTCAATATGATCATTCACTTGTTCTCCATTAAACATAGACGCTCCATGATCCCGATCCGGAACTTGTTTTGAAAGCACTTCCTCTGGATGATATGCCATAGGGTATATTTCCTTTATAAACACATGAAAACATCAATAGATATAATTTAATATAGGAAATATTAAAATAATACATACATTTACCAAATCAAAAAACATAAATAACTTTATAATGCTAAACCTACGAATGGACGATAATCATTCCCCCCCTCAGGGTGTCCATGTTCCCTGTAATGTTTTGTGGCTGTTGAGATCAATATTCTTCTCCTCTTAAATCCCCTGTATTGAGTACATGGACAATAAGATTTTCCATCACCCCTTCGTTTCGTTTCATCCCATAGTTTAGCAAGCAATTGTCGATTGTGTTTGTTTGGATCAGGATTATTTCTATTTGACATTTTGTCACAAATTTCGTGAATGAATAATATCGACAATCTTAAAAAATCAAGTTCCACACATCACAATTTTCTCAAACGAAGGTTTGTCGAAGAATAAAAAAATTCTCGCAAACTGTTTGTCGAAGAAAAAAAAATCCCGCAACCTCTTGTTGAAGAATAAAACAATTCCTGAAACCGTTCGTCGAGGAATAAATAATTTCCGCAAACATTTCGTCGCTTCTATAGAAAACATGTCGGGATCTTTAAAAATGTTTATATTTATAATTTGACAGTTGTCGAATATCCGACGATATGAACCTAGTTACTGTTGGAAATATGGGTTTAATTTATTTGCAATATGTCTTTAAATTATTTCAAAAAATAGCCCAAGGACGTCAAATATCAGACGACCCATCCTTATAATCTCATCAAAAATTTGGCGCATTGTCGTCAAATATCCGATGTATCATCCTCCACATGTCATCGCAAATTCGACACCTGCCCGTCGCAAATTTGACAACTACCCGTCACATAACCGACGATATAGTATTACAACGTGTCATCGAAAAACCTATGCGAAGGACGTCGGAGACCAATGACTACTAAATGAAATAGGAAGGTACAATACTTTTCATCATTTCCATCTGACACATCCGTACTTTACGTCGGATGTCGTTAGATTCTATCGTCATATTCTTGGTTCAAATCCTGTTGTGATAATTATACTTTAAGAAAGGCAATACAAACTTCTTGATGGAATTGATAAAAATTACTAAAGATATATTGGATTTACATGTATGTGGATTGATGATGAAGGAATTCCTATCCTTTATTAGGTGGTTTTGATTTGCTTTCCTCATGAATATTGCATCCCTCAGGTATAAGTAGGTGATTCCAAGCACTACACCAGACACATTAAGTGGTACTACATCTACTTCCACTTCATCAATATAGTTTGCACTTAAAAGAAATTTGATATTACACAACTTAGTAACCCTGATATTTGCATCCTTGTTTACCCATTCTAAGGTATATGGATGAGGATGGTCATGAATTTCCAACCTAATATAGTTAACTAGATATTCCACTATGATGTTGGCATGTGAATGGAACCAAACAACTTATGCATCCACCTTTGTCTTCTTAACTTGGATCTTATTATGGAAATAATTAGTAATATCCTTCTCTTCCTTGGGATGTAGGCTACTCATATTCACCTCCTTTTGCATTGTAGTCATGCATACAATATTTTCAACTAAATCCTTCTCTCTACCCAGTTTCCCAAATCCATGGCTAGCATGTTCTTCTTCTTGACATCCTTCTTATGGTTCTTTGGATTCAACTAAAGATGTATCTTACAACACTTATCTTCAGTGTGACCATAAATATTACAATGTTATAATGGTTGTTTGGATCCTTGCAATGATGTGTAATGGTTGTTTTTTTCCCTTTCCTTTCCACTTCTCCATTCCCTCCTTATAATCATCTTGGTGGTATTTATGCTTGGAACCGCTTGGTTATTATTTATCCTCACCCATATTCGCCAAATATTTAGCTTTTATACGAGCATCATCAATTGTCCTATGTTTCAAAATCCCCACTTTCCTTCATAAAGGATTGTGTAGAACACTTAGATACTTAAGGAGTGCATCTAGGTTCTTGGGATATTTACCCAAAGTATTAGCCACTTTTTAAAAGTTAGTGGTGCACTCTTGCACACTATGCCCTCACTTCTACTATAAGTAATTCCAATGGATCCATTGGTCCTCATTGTAACTAGTACAGAATAACTAGGACTTGTTGAGGGATTTAAACATCGCCACTTAGTTACTAGGGGATCACCCTCCAACCTAAATGTCTCTATGTAACTTTCTCACCAAGTTATGGCATGGCCATCTAACTTCAATTGGGTTGAATATAATTTTATTTTTATCCTATGTTATAGACATTGAAATACACTTCTAACTTGTTAGAATATTAAGAATATGCATAAACATACAACAATAGGTTTAATAACATGCAAAGCAAGAATCTACTAGTATAACATTCTATCCATACAAGAAACAATAATCAAAGTAAGAAACCAGAGTAAAGAAAAAACAAATGATACAGTAGATATACGTGGAAAAACCCCAAATGGTGAAAGATCCACGGGAAATTATTGTCTTCTTATTCTCCACAAATATCCAAGCTTGCACTCGAGCTCCACTTCACATATGCTTTACAACTTTACAATAACATAAGAATATAATTTTCAACATATGCCCAAAGGATCTCCTTCACCTATATTATAAAGCTAGAGGTATGGAATAATTACATCCCATATTGATGATCATTATGATGACTAACGTCCATTGAGACCAACTTTTATCTATCGAACCTTAATAGGAAAGAAGAGAATTATTCAGTTTGCTTTAGCATTTTATTCCTATGCTCAAAAAGCTTGAAGAGAAGCTTTCATATCTCACTATAGCTTTGGAAAGTTAGCAGGATAGAAAACTTTTTATTGTAGTAGATTATGAAACTGATATCTAATGTGGGTGTAAGCAAGGCACTCTAAGAGAGTGATTTTCATCCTCAACCCTCATAGACTCACAAAGATAGTTTTTGCCCACCGTGTTTTAGGAATTGACCAACGCCTTGTTTCACTATGGAGTTCATAAGAGTTTGTTCTTATTTGACTATATTAATTTTATTCTTTGAACTAGTTAATATCAAGAGATACTTATAATATTCTAGATTGGGGTTGATGATATCCTTATAGTATCTTAATTTTATTTTAACCTATAAATATTTCTTGCACCACATTTCTTTAAACATATATGTAAAATATTTTTGACATTATTGATATTATGCAAAGTGTCATTTTCGTCAATGCCCCAATGGTTTTACCAAGCCATGGTACCTTTACGCCAACCCTATGTTGGTAAAATTATATGTTAATTAATTTCCAATATTAAATTGTCAACCCGGGGCTTGTAAGCATCGAGTTACAAGCACTATATGTTTGGGGTCAAAGCTTAAACTAGTCTACCGATAAATGCAATAAACAAAACAAGTAAACTCATATAGCTCAACACCTAAGGAAGAAGCCTCTTATTGAGTGACCATGTCTCATGAGTTAGGTCATTAATCTTATTCGTTGGTGAATTATAAACACAATTCTAATTGTAGGATAAATTATCTTTAACTAGCAACTATGAAATTTTATCAATGACATATTAATTTAAATGCAACTACTAATTAAATAACAACTCTAAATATTTACGAATGAAAAAAACTAATTTAAACACATATTGGAAACTACATGAGAAAATTATGAACTACCAAAATAGAATCTATGATAAATCATGATTTTAAAATGAAACTTAAATTACAAATTATAAAACAAAACCATTAAATTAATTATAAACTATAAACTACAAATGATAAAATCATCTATAAACTAAATTAAAAATCGCAAACCTACGTCACAAACTAATTTACAAAAGAAATGTAAATTGCGAAATAATAAAAACTACAACCTAAACATTTTAAATCTAACTTTTATAATCTACAAACTAACGCTAAATACACTTTAATTAAATTACAAACTAATTTAATTAAACCACTTTCTATATATATCTACTTATTAAAACAAATAAACATTAAATAAACTAAAAAAAATGAATACTCTTAAATAAACCAACATTAATGAAATAATTGTTTTAAACTTCATCCAAAACTAGAAATCTTCTGAAAACGGTTTGAATTAGAGTGTAAATGAGCCTATTTGGGAAGTGGGTTTTTAAAGGTTTCTCCAGATTCTTTGCGGTTTGCTCAGAAACCACCTTCGAAATATGCTTTCCGAAATGATGATGGGAATGACTTTCGTGGGTGCGAATGGCAGTCCGAATGAATGTCTATACGATACCCTTGTAACTGTAATTAGTTCAGGAATCTAGGCCAAATTGATGATGGGTTGTTGGCCAGATTAATTGCTAGATACTGGAGCTGGATTAATTGTTAAATCGCTTGTTGAATTTGTGCTAGGTTTATCAATCTGTGACCTGCATACAACCAATACTTATTAAAATGCAAACGTGATATTCCATGGTATGCTTTTAAATGTTTAAACAAATTAAGACCAACTTTACTCAAATTAAATATTAAATCCTTGTTTTGATTCCCATGTGTATTTTATGCTTTTAAATTGTTGAAGTGGATTTTCATGTTGTAAAATTAATGACATCTAAACATTTATTCAAACTTTCGTATTCTCATAAATTTAAATAATGAGTATTTTCCATTTATTTAAATTTCCATGATGTTTATTTATTTGTGTATTTTAAAAATAAAACGAATTTTATTAAAATAGATTAATTAGTGTTTTGTGAATTTTGCTTATTTGCATATTTGTTTATATTTAAAATACTATCATAGACTGATTATTAACTCGTGGCTTTAATTTGCACATGCAGGATCAATAGGACTAGCAAGAACCAAGAGACAAAAATAAATCACATTCTCAACAAATAAGCCAAACTAGCAAACCAATAAGAAACATGCTATCAAACCTAATGCATATTTCAAGATCGAATGAAGGGTAGAAAGAGATTTTTGCACAATATTCCATAAAAAATAATCAATTAGACTTCTTTTACATTTTAATTAAATAAAATAAAGGATATTTTTATTAAACATAGATGTACTAAATTATGGGTGCATGAGCTAGGAAAGTAGTGAAAATGAAGTCATGAAAATGGAAAATTTTCAGAGCCCAACATCCCCCCATACCGAATATATGGCACGTCTTTGGGTCATCAATAAATTTATAGTAGTTTGTATTGTTTTATGTCATCACTTCTGGATTATCAACAATAGTCGCCAAGCAATTCTAGGAAGCCATTATTATTATTCTAAAGAAAACCATACATTTTTAGTAAAAGAAGGATAAATGCTAACTAATAAGATTGATCAAAATACTTATAGATTTAAGATAAAAAAAATCTCATACATGCTTACTAAGACCATATAAGTTGTGTAGGGAATTGCTCGAGTGTTCCATGAGGGTATACATGGTCCAAAAAGCATATAGGAAACAAGTCATCCCAGATTCATTTTTCAAAGACATTGTTATCCAGGGAATATGAATAAAGTTCACATTTTGAGTTCGTTAATTTCTATAGTAACGGGTCCCACTTCTAGGATAGTAATATCCTAGATATAATTTGAATTAGATAACAGGGTCTAAGTTCAACTTACAACTATTCTCAAATGACAAATGAATGACAGGCTTAACCATGTATATGCTATTAATATGTCACAGTAATATAGGAACTAAACACAAGTCTCATCAAAGATTAATAACAATAAGGCATGAAAATGGTGTAATTGTGCTACAAAATGAGTAGCCGCTCTGTATATTCACACAAAGAATGAGTAATACAATACAAGATCATGCTGCAAGCATGAATGACAAAGCAATTCAAATTCCCAAGGAGGTCATTCGAATTGAATGAGTGAGTCTAGCTTAACTAAATGTAAGCCACTGTCAACACTCAAGTTAACCACTGATCAAAACCCTAATTGACTCAACTGAGCCCTAATTGAAGTCAGAGTGCAATAAATGACTGAGTCTAACTGAAAGTAGGTCAGACACATGTCATAGCAAGCCAACCAATAAGTGGTAGCACATCAATGACTCCAATGAACCTCGATGAGGTTAACTGAAGTGTGAATGAACATTAGAAGTGGTTCGAGGCGCCTTTGTTGACTCCAGTTCATTAAATAATCAATTTAATGAAGGAGGGCACCTTCATTGCTCTGTTTAACTGATTGTAACCATCAGTTAGCAATATGGGGCATTAATGACACTCAGATCACCCCCGGCGTGCTCCAGTTAGCCTCCCCGAATGTAGGAGAAGGCTAAGTTAGCCTCCTTGACTGAAGGTAGGTGTGGGTGTGATCTAGCTGATGTCATCTAGTGCTCCTCTGATGTCAATTAAGTCAATAATACTTAGGATAGTGGTTTAACTAGGCCAAATTGACCAAAATGAGTGTGTAAGGTGGTAAATGTCTCCAACACCCCCTCTTAAGCTATACTCAGGAGGAGAAGAAAACATAAAATGCATAAAAATGCTAGGACCCTAGCAACTAAGGCCATAGGTCACCCTATACAATGTTGAAACTGAAACAATGCTAAAAAACAAACTAAGTGAGGAAAAGAGGGAAAACCCAGTGGGAACCCCCCCCCCCCTCCTCAAGCTGAACATTGAAAGTAGTCTGATCACTCTGATGGGATCACCCCCAACAGTGAATGGAGGTAAATGAACTTCTTTTCTAAAAATCTCTTGGTGAAGATGTCTGCAATCTGCTCATCAGTCAGGCAGTATTGCAGAATGATGGTCCTATCATGCACTAGCTCCATGATATAGTGCATGTGGATCTCTACATGCTTGATCCTCTGCATGGTAACTGGATCTGTGGATATCTTAATAGCACTTTGACTGTCACAAAAGAGGACAGTGGACAAAGTACTACCAAGATCAAACTCTGAAAGAATTCCTTGCAACCAAACTGCTTGGATGCAAGCATTCACCGCTCCTCGATACTCGGCCTCTGCTGAAGATAATGCTATGGCAGCCTGATTTTTGCTAGACCAGCAAATGGGGCCACCACCAAACATGAATACATATCTGGAAGTAGAATTTTAATTAATAGAATCATCCACCCAATCGGAATCTGTGTATCCAACCAGCTCTAGCACGGATTCTGCAGCATAGTGAATGCTGTAGGTCCTGGTTCCCTGAATATACTGGAGGATCCTCTTGGCTGCCTTCCAATGATGATCATGAGGCTACTTCATGTATCTTGATACAACATTCATGGCATAACAGATATCAGGCTGAGAATGTGTCAAGTACAACAAGCTACCAATCAATTGTCGATAGATAGTGTAGTCCATGGGAGGTGTGCGTTTTCCTTCTTCAAGGCTGATCCCTGAAAGGAAAGAGAATGGTGCAGGCCTACATTTAGCCATGTTAAAATTGACTAATAGGTATGATATGTATTTGGACTGAGTGACCATCATCCCATCATAATTTTTCTCAATTTCGAGCCCCAAAAATTGTTTTAGGAGCCCCAAATCGCTCATTTCAAAGGCATTGTGGAGAGCAGTTTTGATGGATGAAATGGAAGCAACTGTGCTACCTCTGATCAGTAAGTCATCAAAATATAAAACAATAATAATCAAATGACCATCAGACTATTGTATATACACATTTGAAAGTTTTGTGAGAGAAGGAAGGCATCCATCTTGGAATACCACTCTCTTGGGGCCTGTTTTAACCCGTATAGTGACTTCTTTAGCTTGCAAACCAAAGATGGATCAGTAATGTTGTCCTCAGGCTGCTTCATGTATATCTCCTCATGAATATCTCCATGTAGAAAGGCTGACTTAACATCCATATGATACACTTCCCAATGCTTAGATGCTGAAATTGCCAAAACTAGGCGGATGTAGTCCATTTTTGCAACAGGTGCAAAGGTCTCATGGTAGTCCACACCTTAGACTTGAGAGAAACCTTTTGCCACCAGACTTGCCTTATATTTGTAGGTGCTTCCATCAGCAGTAACCTTGGTCCAAAACACCCACTTGCATTGAACCAATTTCCTTCCTGGAGGAAGAGAAACTAGCTCCCAAGTAGTGTTTTTCTGAAGAGAATTCATCTCTTCATCCATGGCAACTTGCCATCTCGAATCCTTCCGAACATGGTAGTAGGATTTTGGGTCTAAACTAATCATCAAATAACAATTTTTGGACAACAAATTATTAGGACAAGAGAGCGCAATACCTGCTCTTTCAAAAATCAGATCGGGTTCTCCTTGGATCATCCCGATTTCTAATGTTATCTCCTTCGGAGGAGAGTGTCTGTCGGGCCCATGTGGGAAGATGATTTTGTACTTCAGGTTTTGATTCAACATCTGATGTTTGCTGCACATTGATATTAGAAATAAGAGGATCCAAATCAGGGTCATCACCCCCAATTTCATCATCCAAATATTCAGTAGAATAGGAAGGAAATTCAACAGTTTTCTCCTTCACTAGTTCCACCTCTTGAAGAGGCTCATCGAACTTGACACTCCTTTCGATGATGATCTATTTTGTTTTGATATGAAACAGCTTGAAACCTTTTGATTCATCAGGATACCCAATAAACAAACATTCTATCCTTTGTAGTTGCAAATCCCTTCTTTTATCAAGTGGAATCCGGGCCCATGCAGTGGACCCAAACACCCGTAGGTTCGACACAACCGGCTTGTGTCCGAAGTATGCTTTGAAAGGGGTCTTCCCTTTCATAAATGAGTGTGGCACTCTGTTCTGAATGTATGTTGTAGCATGCATGGCTTCAGCCCACAAATTTTCAGCCAACTTATTTGATTCCAACATACAGGTGGTCATCTCCTTGAGAGACCGATTCTTCCCTTTCGCTACATCGTTCTGCTGGGGAGTGTAGGGAATTGAATGTTGGACCCAAATACCACTTTGGGAGCATATGTGCAACAAATAATTACTAACATACTCCCTGCCATTATCAGATCTCAATATCTTGATCTTAATCCCAGAGGCATTCTTGATCAAGGCCTTCAGTTTATAGAATTTTTCACATACTTCAGACTTCTTTTTGAGAAAGAAGACCCATGTGTACCTTGAAAAATCATCAATAAAAGTCAGAAGATGCCCTGATCCATTCATGGATGTGATAGGCATCGGATCACTGATATCAGAATGTACCATCCCCAATATGCATGTAGCTCGGTTTGCCTTCCCCCGATCGAACTTGTGCTCAGGGTGTTTTCCAACCACACAGCCCTTGCAAATTCCAGTGGTTGCCTTGATGATCGGGAGGCCTTCAACCATGGAGTTTTTCTGTAATTTCTACAAATATTTGAAATTTAGATGGCCAAACCTTTCATGTCACAGCCTACTAACTTCATTTCCATGAGTTAGCAGTGCGATGGGCTTTGCATCCGCCACAAAGTGGGAGAACTCATAGGATTTTGCATGATGGTTTGCAAGGCCTTTAGCAATGAGTTTCCCGGATGCAAGTTCCATTATCTCAACGTCATTTGGGCTGAAAGATACTCTCTTAGGCATTCCTGTATATGTCATCTGATAGACACTAAGGATATTTGATGCCAGAGATGACACATACAAAACATTTGAAAAATAGCCATTCTCAAGATCAACTGTACCTTGTCCTTTTGAAATGATCGTGGAGTCATCTACCATGTGGATGGGGATGGATTTGTCAATCTCCAAGGATGAAAATGAGTCTCTTTCAACCATCATGTTGTTCGAAGCTCCAGAATCAATCAAGAGTGCTTTGGACTTCGAAGTGCTTGCCATGAGGGCATGACCTTTTTCATGTTATGGTTCCCGATCTTGTCGATCGCTCCTCTGAAAGATTTCCTGAAGATTGATGTGATTTCTCTCAAGAAGAGAGGTATCTTCATCAAGCTTCTTCTTCATGAAGGCATGTTCAGGGTGGAAGCCCTTCCCGCAGTATGAACACTTGAATTTTTCCTTTCCATGATGCCCTTTTCCTTTGTTCTTCTTTGAGACGGAAGACTCATCATGCTGTTGGTTTTCAACTTTAGGCTTAGGAGCTTCGAATTTATTTTTTGGGTTCTTCTGCTGCTTTCCTTTACCCTTCAGATATTTGGGCCCCGAGACATGGAGGGCTTGATCACGAGAGGATCTGATGATCCCCATTTGGACAAGCTTATCATGTTCACTTGTTAGGGACTCAATGAAGGCATTGAGTGTAGGCATCTTCCATCCAGGGGTTGTGAGCTTCCCCGCACGGAATGTAGAGACAAAAACTGAATAATTGGCTCCAAATTTGGAGAGTATGGTGAGGATGAGCTGATCATCCTCCTTCTCCACTTTGCATTGCTTCAACAGTAAGGCAATGTGCTTGAACTTTGTGAAAAAGTAATTCAAGGTCTCGAAATTGGAAGGCTGGAGAGACATCAATTCATTTTTGAGCTGGTAAACTCTCAAATCATCCTGCTTTCCATACAGGGATTCCAATTTGTCCCAAATTTCCTTTGGAGTCTTCAATCCCGAAAGATGGAAAAGGAGATCCCGGGAAATAGAGAGGCACAAGAATCTGAATGCTTCATCCTTCTTATTCAAGAATCTAGATTTGTCTATTGCAGAACTAGGATCTAGAACGTAGCTAGATCTCCATGTCTCCTTTCCATGAGTGGAAATTGAACGGAGTCAGAATATCTACGGAAGAAGCCATCTGAATCTGCTGGAGTGAATGCTTTCACCTATTAAAAACCTGAAAATCACAAAAAAAGGGGCAATGTAAGGTCAGACAGCCTGCACATTTTAGGATTTCATCACACCTAGCATAGTCAACCAAGCAAGCTTGATAAAAAATTTCTATGACTTGGGGTGTTAAGTGGTAAGCCTTGGCTTCTGATGCAGTGCTGGATTTTTGAGCTATTGCTTAATTTTCATGCAAGATCTGTCAAAAACCTTGTTTCTGAGAGATTTGAGCATTAGAGGAATTTTGGGGTCTAAAATGGGCCTCCTAAGGAAAATAATAAAATAATAGTTAAAATAATAAAATAATAGTTAAAATAATAAAATAATATTGATTAATTTTGGAGGTAAAAAGAAAAAAACTACTTTTTGTGTTTGTATTTTCGACATATCTCCCTGTGTTTTAACTCAAATTTCGATCGGGAGAGCTCCTTAGATGCGGAATTTGATTCCACATCCAACGAGTACTCACACTGCATACTTTTGACGGACCCCGCTACCCCAAAAACAAGAAATACCTGAAAAAATGTGATGATGATGTCATCATCACATTTTTTCAAGTATTTCTTGTTTTTGGGGTAGTGGGTTCCGTCAAAAGTATGCAGTGTGGGTACTCGTTGGATGCGAAATCAAATTCTGCATCCAACGAGCTCTCCCGATCGAAATTTGAGTTAAAACACAATGAGATATGTCGAAAATACGGACAAAAAAAGTAGTTTTTTTAATGACAAATATGTCAATTCAACCATTATGGTTGACTTATTTTATTGAAATTCTATTGGTTCTTGAATTCCAACTCACAAAAACTTATTTTGGCACATTTTCTTATAAGGTCCATTTTAGACCCCAAATTTCCTCTAATGGCTTCGTCTCGCTATGAGATCTGATACCATATTAATCTGTCACAGTAATCTAGGGACTAAACACAAGTCTCATCAAAGATTAATAACAATAAGACATAAAAATGGTGTAATTGTGCTACAAAATGAGTAGCCGCTCTGTATATTCACACAAAGAATGAGTAATACAATACAAGATCATGTTGTAAGCATGAATGGCAAAGAAATTCGAATTCCCAAGGAGGTCATTCGAATTGACTGAGTGAGTCTAGCTTAATTGAATGTAAGCCATAGTCAACACTCAAGTTAACCATTGATCAAAACCCTAATTGACTCAACTGAGCCCTAACTGAAGTCGGAGTGCAATAAATGACTGAGTCTAACTGAAATTAGGTTAGACACATGTCACAGCAAGCCAACCAACAAGTGGTAGCGCATCAATGACTTCAATGAACCCCGATGAGGTTAACTGAAGTGTAACTGAACATCAGAAGTGGTTGGAGGTGCCTTTGTTGACTCCAGTTCATTAAATAATCAATTTAATGAAGGAGGGCGCCTTCACTGCTTTGTTTAAGTGATTGTAACCATCAATTAGCAATATGGGGCATCAATGACACTCAGATCACCCCCGGAGTGCTCCAGTTAGCCTCCCCGAATGTAGGAGAAGGCTAAGTTATCCTCCTTGACTGAAGGTAGGTGTGGATGTGATCTAGTTGATGTCATCTAGTGCTCCTATGATGTCAATTAAGTCAATAATACTTAATATAGTGGTTTAACTAGGCCAAATTGACCAAAATGAGTGTGTAAGGTGGAGACATTTACACCCACATCAGATCAGAGTGCTCCAGTTAGCCTCCTCGAATGTAGGAGAAGGCTAAGTTATCCTCCTTGACTAAAGGTAGGTGTGGGTGTGATTTAGATGATGTCATCTAGTGCTCCTCTGATGTCAATTAAGTCAATAATACTTAAGATAGTGGTTTAACTAGGCCAAATTGACCAAAATGAGTATGTATTGGTGTAAATGTATCCAACATATGCGCACTCAAGGTCTTCATTTAATTGAGCCATATGCATAGCAATATGTTTACTATGTCTCTTTTACCCGGCATTGCCCCGCTTCCAGCGAGCCTATTCAGTACCTCGACAGGTTTACCTTGGTACCATACAAGCATAGCCGCACTGCCAACAAGCTTGTTCAATACCCTAATGGATTTGCTTGTGTTTATCGAGCTTCCTTATTTATTATTTTACTCGGCATGGACCCACTGCCAGTAAACCTGTTCAGTACCTCGACGGGTTTGTGTCGTAACTATATAATTATTCTAAAATATATTAAAGTATGTGGAAGCCAGTTGGTACTAGAGTATACTAAGTTTGCTAAGCACGTAGTAACATTATTTATAATAGCCTGAAATTATAGTTCATGCCAAAAGAAAATGACCTAAAGTTGTCCTCTAGTCCCTAAGTCTATCCTCTTCATATAAAAGTTTAATAGTGTTCTTCCATATGTAGAAATGTCACTTACTCTCATGCTATGACTTATAAAGATACTTAAATAACAAGCTTTGATAATGAGTATAGGATGTACAAGTGACCTATAGGTATTAAATAGACCTTGTAGTTATGGTAAATCCCTATGATATTTAAAGTTGGTCTTAAGCAATATGCATGTATGAAAATAAACAAGGGAAATTGTTTTGATTTATTCATTAACATTATCTTTTTCATAGTTCCTTTTATTGAAAAATAAAACAAAAATGAATTTGCATTAATCTTTATGATATTTAAAGTTGGTCTTAAGCAATATGCATGTATGAAAATAAACAAGGAAAATTGTTTTGATTTATTCATTAACATTATCTTTTTCATAGTTCCTTTCATTGAAAAATATAACAAAAGTGAATTTGCATTAATCTTTAGCCTAAACCTGCAACTTTTTATTTATATACATATTTTCCTATTCTACAAGAAAGAAAGAAAACATTTTTATTCAAGTATATGAACTCTTCCAATGTAACCAAGTGCAAAGTAAAATGAAAAATATACCTTTATCCACATATGAGAAGGTTATTTTAGTGATTACCTGAGTATGGACAACCAACCAACTTACTTGTTTCTGCATCAGAAGGTTTTGAAGGAAGGGCTGGTATTGTGACCTCGTTACCTCTTAGAACCAGCGCTCGATGAAATCCTGATACTCACCTTTCTTTCTCAATCCATGTGGATCCTCTTCTTATGAATGTTCAATTGCTTGAGTACATGAAGGATATGATGATATATATGTAGAGAACTCTTCAATTTTATGTCTCTCTCCGTCGAATGTGACCTCTAAGTTTCCAGTTCCCTTGGTATATTAGAAAGGAGATTCCATTTGTATCATAGAGTTGTGGTTCTTCTATGATTTCTGGAGAGGTAGATAAATTCTTGACTTCTCTCAGTATGTGTTATTCTTGAGATGAAGAAGTTGAGATCCCAACTGCTGCTAGGATTTGAGAGAGTTTTCTCAAACTGATGGTCACTTTTGAATCCATTTTATCGGTTGATAGATCCTACTTCACACATGTATTAGTGTCTAGGGTTCTTATAATGCCCAAATAGATATATAGACATTTTAATGATTTGAATAGAAAAAATACCTACAATATTATACTCCTAAAGCAAATTTGTGCAAACTAAAGGAAAAATTGATTCTTAAAAACTAGTTGCAAAATTGAAAAATACACCATACATATATATAATATAAACACACTTGTGACAAAGAGATCAAAACTCACACCTATGTAAGAATGATGGCTACATAAAACTAGATTGCGAGAAAGTAAACAAACTCAACTTTGTAAAAGAAAAACACACTTGCGCAAAAACAAAACAAACTTTGCAAAGTAAATTTAAACACTTTGACTGAAAAAACAAATAAGCAAATCAATGGGAAACAAATCACTCTTGCAAAAAAAAAGGAGCAAGGTTTTGGGGCGACCCACTAAAGTGGATGCATCAGGCTATTACACTACGAAAATTCTATAGTGAAGTCGTCTTTGCGTCTTATTGTTTTCCCTCCTCATTGTTGTGTAATGTAAAGGAATCCTATCTACCTACACTTCAACCCCTTTAGCACCTCCTTGACAACGACGCCAAAATGTTGGTAAAATTATATGTTAATTAATTTCCAATATTAAAATGTCAACCCAGGGCTTGTAAACTTCGAGGTACAAGCACTATATGTGCAAGGTCAAAGCTTAAACTAGTCTCCCGATAAATGCAATAAACAAAATAAGAAAACCAGTACACCTCAACACCTAAGGAAGAAGCCTCTTATTGAGTGACCATATTTCATGAGTTAGGTCATTAATCTTATCCGTCGGTGAATTATAAACATATTTCTAATTGTAAGCTAAATTATCTTTAACTTACAACTATGAAATTTTATCAATGACAAATTAATTTAAATTCAACTATGAATTAAATAGCAACTCTAAATATTTATGAATGAAAAAAACTAATTTAAACACAGTTATAAAATAGTTTTACTAAATCCAATTTCAAACTGATTATAAGAACATAGTTATTAGTTAATTAACTAATAAAACAAATAAAGCACCATCTATCTAATTTATTCCCTATATAATTAGCATTTAATTGAATCATCAAATTCAAAGCAATGTATCTATAAAAAAAACTTCAAAATTCGAAACTACACGAGAAAAATAAAAACTACCTGTGAGAAATTCGAACCGGCAAGTGAGTAATTCAAACCATAAGAGAATCTAGGAGCATTAGTGAGGTTGACAAATCAAATTTGGGTGCAAGATTCAGCAAAAACCATCAAACTACAGTTAAATTACACACAATGATAGTAGGAAACAAGATAATTTTGGACTGTCTAACTCTGAAATTGTTATTAACAGATTTATAAATACATCATAATATTTTCAAATGGATTTGGAAGCCAATTGTGAGCAAAAATCCCAAAATTGCCAAATTGGCATCAAACCCCCCTAAGTGGGCCAATCTCATCCCAAATCTCTCCAAACGGCCATGAATTTCTGAAGTGGCATGGATGAAGTGTGCTGGGTCAATTATTACACCTTGGATAGTGTGGGTGTGGAAAATTGGATCGTTTAGAGTCTCAATGCAACATTAATTGCACCAAATCAAGCCAAATTTGGGCAAAATCCCACTCCAGTGCCCCAAGTCAAGTTTCCTGTCCACATTCAATGAATGGGAGTGCACTAGCAATGATTGTTGTGCATATGTATATAGATGACTAGGATGGAGTACCCATGTGGGTCATAGAACTTGAACTTGACATGGCATATGTCCACCTAATCACCCCTAGTCCACCTCATAGTGTATTAGAGCTTAAAAAAACAATAAAATTGACTAATTACTGTAACTAAGGTACTAATGCTGGATTACTGTTCTAACACCCTCCCTTAATCCAACAACTAAGTATGCTCACAAAATGATGAAGGCCTTGGCAACAATGGCTCAAGTCACCTCAAGTACATAATAAAAAATTACAATTTTTATTTGTCCATGTGAACCGAGGAAAGAAGGAAAACCTCATGGGAAAAACCTCCCCTCAAGAATGGACATGGGTCTGGACCTGCAATGATGTAATAGAAAATTACCATCCTTCACTCACCCCAAGCAAATATCTCAGGTAAGTGAAGGTCTTCTGAGTGAAATCCTTGGTAAAAATGTCAGTAGTTTGCTCAGTGGATGGGAAATACTGCAGTGAGATCACCCTGTCATGCACTAAGACCTGAATGTAATGCATGTGGATATCTATGTGCTTTGTCATCTACCTCTGTACTGGATCAATAGATATCTTGATGGCACTCTGATTATCCACCCAAATGTTGGTTGGAGAATCAATTGTGACACCAAACTCTTGGAGATTTCTTTGCAACCAAACAAACTAAGTTGCATCATTGATTGCTTCCCTGTATTTGACCTCTGCGGATGAAAGTGAGATGGTGTGTTGTTTCTTACTTGAACATAAAATAGGACCCTCAGTAAACATGAAGAAAAAACCTGATGTTGAATTTCTGTCAATTACATCACCAGCCCAATCTGAATAAGAAAATCCAGCTAGTTGAAGTGAGAAACTAGCTGTGTAATGCACTCTGAATTTCTTAGTTCCCTAGACATACTGAAGAATTATTTTTGCAGCACTCAAATGAAGCTCATGTGGCTGGTGCATGTGTCTTGCTACACCACTCACAGTATAAGACAAATCAGGTCTTGTATGAGTGAGGTAGACCAAGCTGCCCACTAGTTTCCTGTAGAGTGTAATATCCACCATTGGGGAATTGCCAAATTCATGCAATTTAATACCAGAAAGAAAGGGAGACTTGGATGCCTTACACTTAGCCATATTAAACTTCTTCAAAAGGTCTGAAGCATACTATGGCTGACTCAGCATGATGCCCTTACCATTTTGCTCAATTTCTAAGCCCAAAAATTGCCTTAGCAATCCTAGGTCTGTCATAGCAAATTCACTGTGCAAAAAGTTCTTAATTTGGCCAATTGAATTGGTGCAGCAACCTGTAATAAGAATATCATCAACATAAAGAACAATGACCTTCAAGTTAACATCATTTTTCTGCAAATACACATTAGGGTCTGATTTGCATCTTGTGAATCCAATTGAAAGCAAGAAAGCATCCATTTTTGCATACCAAGCCCTGGGGGCTTGCTTGAGTCCATACAATGATTTTTTTCATCCTGCATACTAATGAAGGATCCTATTGGAACCTTCAGGCTGCTGCATATAGATATCCTCCTATAATTCACTATGCAAGAAATCACTCTTTACATCCATGTGGTGAACCTCCCAACACTTACTAGCTTCTAGTGCAAGAACTAGTCTAATTGAGTCCATCTTTGCACTTGGTGCAAAGGTCTCTATGTAATCAACTCCATGGAGCTAAGAATAGCCCTTAGCCACTAATCTAGCCTTATGTTTTATATCAGAACCATCAGCAAAAAGTTTTGTCTGGTAGACCCATTTACATTGAACAACTTTCCTCTTGGGAGGAAGGGGAACCAATTCCCATGTATTGTTCTCTTGGAGGGACTGAAGCTCATCTTCCATTGATGACTTCCATATTGGGTCTATACAATCTTACTGATATGTCTATGGGTCAGAACTGATCAGCATGTAACAGTGCTCAGCAAGAGCACTATCACTTGCAAATGAAGCTTTACTAGTTTGTGATCTAGTTTTTCTAGGCTCTTGGGGATTGCTTGCCAATTCCCCAACTGCTTGCACAATTTTTTCAGCCCATTTGGGCCTAGATGGTGATTCATATACAACAATATCATCTTCAGCAACATCATATTCAACAACATTCATATCAGAATTATCAGAAAAAACAGAGCATGTGTCATTACTTACATCTTCTAATGGTTGAGGAGAGGAGCAATCCCCCGGTGCAAGTTTGAAATATGGAATTGGCTCTTCTTCGAATTTGACACTTCTTTCAACAAAGGTTTTTCCAGTGGATGCGTCAAAGAGATTGTACCCTTTGGTGTCCTCACCATATCCAACCATGAGACACTCCTTGCTTTGTGGCTACAAGGATTTCCTCTTCTCTAAAGGGATTCTTGCCCATGCTTTTGTCCTGAATATCCTGAAATTTGAGACATCTGGTTTTTCACCAAACCATGCCTCATAGGGTGTCATCCCTTTCACTGATTTGTGGAAGGACCTATTCTGAATGTGAGTAGCATAGCTGATGGCTTCATCCCATAGCTTGGGATTAAGTTCCCTCACTTCTATCATGCAAGTTTCCATCTATTGGAGAGATCTATTCTTTCTCTCTGCCACACCATTTTGCTGTGGTGTGTAGGGAGTTGAGTGTTGCATTTGGATGCCACACTTCTCACAAAGTTGTTGTAGATTCTTATTCACATATTCCTTTCCATTATCAGTCCTAAGGATTTTGATATTTTTTCCACTCTGATTCTCTACTAGTGCTTTCCAAACTTTGAGTTGCTCAAACACCTCAGATTTCAATTTTAGAAAATACACCTAGCAAAATCGAGAGTAGCCATATATAAATGTAAGCACATACCTAGAATTAGAGGAAATTTCAACTCAAAATGGGCCTCCTAAAAAAAATTAATAAAATAATAGTTAAAATAATAAAATAATATTTATTAATTTTGGAGGAAGAAAAGAAAAAAAAACTATTTTTTTGGTTTGTATTTTCGACATATCTCCCCGTGTTTTTACTCAAATTTCAATCGAGAGAGCTCATTAGATGCGGAAATAAATTCCGCATACAACGAGTACCCACTTGGCATACTTTTGACAGACCCCGCTACCCCAAAAACAAGAAATACCTGAAAAAATGTGTCATCATCACATTTTTTTCAGGTATTTCTTGTTTTTTAGGTAGAGAGGTCCATCAAAAGTATGCCGAGTGGGCACTCGTTGGATGTGGAATTCAATTCCGCATCCAATGAGCTCTACCGATTAAAATTTGAGTAAAAACACAAGGAGATATGTCGAAAATAGAAACAAAAAAAGTAGTTTTTTTTATGATACCTATCCCCAAATTTATATTAAAAAAGTGTTTAATACCTATACGGTATTTCAAATTTAAAGCAATTTCATTCGCTAACATACGATGACATGTAATTTGAATTAGAGTTAAAAGGCCCATTTTGAGTTGAAATTTCCTATAATGATCCACCATATGAGGGAGTGGGTAGTGGACCAATCAGATCAGAATGCACCAACCCAAGTGGTTGTGTTTCTCTCCTTGCCTTCCCCTTCTCGTAGCTCTGCTCAAGATGCTTCCCAATCACACATCCAATACATGCTCCAGTAGATGGTTGAATTTGTGGAAGACCTTCCACCATTCCTTCTTTGTGCAATGTTTGGAGATATCTGTAATTCATGCGGCCAAACCTCTCATGCCATAGTTTGGAAACTTCATTGGAATGTGAGTGAAGTGCTTGATCACTGGAAATAGGGAGGAAATTAGAGAATTTGTACATTCTCTCATGATGACCGACATACCCAACTATAACAACTTGGTCTGTTGAGATTTCAGAAATCTCTACAGAGTCAGGAGTAAATATTACTCTATTTGGCTCTCTTGTATGGATCATCTGGTAGACTAACAACAAATTTGTTGCAAGGTTCGATACATACAATACATCACTGAAGAACCCATGGTCTAAATCAATTCTCCCAATCCCTCTGGTCTGGAGTTCATAATCATCTCCCATTCGAACAGTTGGGCTAGCATTCGAACTCATGGAGGAGAAGAATTCTCTCATGGATACCATATTCCTGGAATCACCTGAATCAATAATAAAGGATGAGGAATTAGAAGTACCTGCCACTAATGCATGACATTTCTCCTTTCCTTCACTTGAACTGGAGTTGCCATCTTTCTTCCTAGCGCTATCAGGAACTAGAATGTTGTTCTTCTCCAGCAGCTGCTCCATGGTGTCTATGGTTTTCTTAATGCATGAGCATTATGGATGCCATCCCTTGTGGCAATAAGAGCATTTGACCTTCTCTTTTCCTTTCTTCTCCTTTTCTTTGGGTGGATTCGTAGCTCCCTCACTGGATTTGGGTTTTTTCGATTTCTTCTTGTTCGACAACTTTGAATTCTTGGACTTGGGTTTTCCCTTTCCTGAATTCAAAACCCCCACTGCTAGTGCTTGATATTTGGTCTTGATGGAACCCATTTGGACCAATTTGTCTTTCTCTTGAGTGAGTGATTCCACGAAATTTTCCATACTTTTCCATTTTCTAGTTTCGAAGGGTGAGTTTGCCTGAGTGAAATGTGCTCACAAAGACTGAGAACTCTGGCTCTAACTTTGAAAGTATAGACAAGATCAGTTGATCTTCCTTCTTCTCAATCCCACATTGTTTTAACTGCAATACAAGTGATTTGAACTTGGTGAAGAAGTCCTGGATTGTGTCAAAGTGCATTGGGCTCAAGCTTATCAGCTCATTCTCAAGCTGGTGACCACGTAGCTCATTAGTTTTGACAAATAGATACTCAAGCTTATCCCAAACCTCATTTGGTAATGTCAAACTGTCAAGGTGGAACACCAACTCTCTTGAGATGCTCAGACACAACAAACCATATGATTCATCCAATTTGTTAAAATACTTGGATTTTTCTACAGTAGAATTTGGTTCCACTTCAGTGGCCATAGTAACTCTGAAAAGCTCCTTGGCTCTCAATTGAATCACCATCTACGCCTTCCATTCAAAGAAGTTGAAAGGTGTTAGCATGATGTGGGTAGCCTCCATTACTTCCTGCACTGATGGTGGTGAGATTGCTAACTGGGTTACACTCAACAATTCAATTTTATCTGGAATTCACTAACAAAGTAGCTCAAATCCACTAAGAATTTGGTCTGCAACTCAAAAATATCCAACCAGCTCTGATACCATGTGAGAAATTTGAACCAAAAAGTGAGTAATTCAAACCATGGGAGAATCTAGGAGTGTTAGTGAGGTTCACAAATCAAATTTGGGTGCAAGATTCTGCAAAAACCATCAAATTACAGTTAAATTACACACAATGATAGTTGGAAACAAGATAATTTTGGACTGTCTAACTTTGAAATTGTTATTAACATGTATATATATATACATCATAAGAGTTTCGAATGGCTTTGGAAGCCAATTGTAAGCAAAAATCCCAAAATTGCCAAATTGGCATCAAACCCCCCTAGGCAGGCCAATCTCATCCCAAATCTCTCCAAATGGCCATGAATTGCTGAATTGGCATGGCTGATCTATGATGGGTCAATGATTACCCCTTGGATAGCGTGGGTGTGGAAAATTGGATGGTTTAGAGTCTCAATGCAACATTAGTTGCACCAAATCAAGCCAAATTTGAGCAAAATCCCACTCTAGAGCCCCAAGTCAACTTGCTTGTCTACATTCAATGAATGGAAGCACACCAGAAATGATGGTTGTGCATATGTGGCTTCCTGACTAGGTTGGAGTGCCCATGTGGGTCATAGAACCTCAACTTGACATGGCATATGTCCACCTAAACACCCCTAGTCCACCTCATAGTGTATTAAAGCTTAAAAAAACAATAAAATTGACCAATTAGTGTAACTAAGGTACTAATGATGGATTAATGTTTGAACACTACCAAAATAGAATCTATGATAAATCCAGATTTTAAGTTGAAACTTAAATTACAAATTATAAAACAAAACCATTATATTAATTATAAACACAAACTATAAATTATAATACCATATATAAACTATATTATAAATAACAAACCTATGTCACAAACTAATTTACAAAAGAAATGTAAATTGCGAAATAATAAAAACTACAACCTAAACATTTTAAATCTAACTTTTATAATATACAAACTAACACTAAATAAACTTTAATTAAATTACATTTTTTTTTTGTAACTAGGAGAATCGATAACTGGAGTTGGGCTCATGTAAACCCATGTGGGATTTGAACTCGTGACTTCCAATTTACAACAAGTGACTTCATAGCAACTGATCCGCCAATGAGCCACACCCGGGATAAATTACAAACTAATTTAATTAAACCACTTTCTATATATATCTACTTATTAAAACAAACAAACATTAAATAAACTAACAAAATGAACACTCTTAAATAAACCAACATTAATGAAATAATTGTTTTAAACTTCATCCAAAACTAGAAATAAATGTAGCTCTGAAAAGTTTTAATCCTGTGCAATCAAATCAATATTTAGATAAATACAAATCCCATAGTTAAATTCTTTGACGCAAAAGAAGATCATCCATCCATGCAACCGATCCACAGTAAAATGATGCTGGTGTTAAGAACAAAGAAGGTTGGATTATCGTTTCTATTATGCAATTCGGAATAGAAGCACTGGAAAGTTCATAACTATTTCTAATTTCAAATTATATTAATGTGTTCATTCCATAAAAAAAACAATGGAATTCCTTTCTCAATACGCACTTCTGGAATAAATTTATGCTTGCAGAACCTGCATTCAGACGTACATTCAAACCTGCGTTCAAATAATTAATTCGGTATAATATGAAAACAAAATTACAAGTGAAAGAAAATTACAATCTACATGATGGCCAATTCCTGGGAATTCACACAAACAATCTGTACATGGAGTTGATTTCCGGAAACCAATTCTTCATTGAAGAGAGACCGAACTACAAAATGACCAGCTTAATTTACAAAATCAAATCTTCACTATCTGCTTATTATCATGCTGATCCATATGCATCTATATTTATACAAGAAAACAATGAGCGGACAGATAGAATCAAATTCCGAAGCTCTTGCTCATCCAATAAATTATTAAATGGAGAGAACCGTCTGTAACCCTAAACCTGGAAAAATCACCTCTGTTCCGACACATTTTTCTTCATATGTGTTAATCAATTCTGAAAACGATTCACAGCAACGGGTAAATGATCATATTTGGGAAGTGGGTTTTTAACCATTTCTCGAGATTCTTTACGGCTTGCTTAGATACCACCCCCTAAATATGCGTCCCGAAATGATGACGAGAATCACTTGCGCGGGTGCGAATGGCAGTCCGAATGAACGTCTGTACGATACCCTTGCAACTGTAATTATTTTGGAAATATGGGCCGAATTGATGTTGGGTTATTGTACAGATTAATTGCTAAATACTAGAGAAGGATTAATTCTTGAATCGCTTGTTGGATTTGTGCTAGGTTTATCAATCTGTGACCTGCATACAACCAATACTTATTAAAATACAAACATGATATTCCATGGTATGCTTTTAAATTTTTAAACAAATTAATACCTTGACGTCATTCAAATTAAATATTAAATCCTTGTTTTGATTCCCATGTGTATTTTATGCTTTTAAATTGTTGAAGTGGATTTCCATGTTAAGTTAATAACATTTAAACATTTATTCAAATTGCCACATTCTCATTAATTTAAATAACGAGTATTTTCCATTTATTTAAATTTCCATGATGTTTATTCATTTGTGTATTTTAAAGTTAAAATGAATTTTATTAAAATGGATTAATTAGTATTTTATTAATTTTGCTTATTTACATATTTGTTTATATTTAAAATACTATCAGAGACCGAGTCTTTAATTTGCTTATGCAGGATCAATAACACTAGAAAGAACAAGGAGACAAAGATAAATTGCTTTCTCAGCAGAATAAGCCAAACCACTAAACCAATAAGAAACATGCTATCAAACCTACTACAGAACTCTAGATTGAATGAAGGTCCGAATGGAGTATCAAAAGAAAGGGTTGTTTACGCAATATTCCATCAAAAATAATTAATTAGACTTCTTTTGAGTTTGATAGTTTTAATAAAATAAAATAAAGTAAAGGATGGCTTTATTAAACATAGATGTACTAAATTATGAGT
Source organism: Pseudotsuga menziesii (assembly GCA_001517045.1). Taxonomy (NCBI): domain Eukaryota; kingdom Viridiplantae; phylum Streptophyta; class Pinopsida; order Pinales; family Pinaceae; genus Pseudotsuga; species Pseudotsuga menziesii. The sequence continues at coordinate 262,042 of LPNX010702117.1, forward strand.
GCATGAGCTAGGAAAGTAGTGAAAATGAAGTCATGAAAATGGACAATTTTAAGATCCCAACATCCCCCCAGACCGAAGATATGGCACGTCCTCAAGTCATCAATAAATTGATACTAGCTTGTATTGTTTTATGCCAACACTTATGGATTATCAACAACAACCGACAAACAATTCTAGGAAGCCATTATTATTATTCTAAAGAAAACTAAACATTTTTAGAAAAAGAAGGATATATGCTAAGTGATAAGAATGATCAAAATAATTATAGATTTAAGATAATAATAAAATCTCATACATGCTTACTAAGAGCATATAAGTTGGGTAGGGAATTGTCTGAGTGTTCCATGAGGGTATACATGGTCTGGAAAGCCTATAGGAAACAAGTCATCCCAGATTCATTTTTCAAAGATTTATTGTTATGCAAGGAATAAGAATAAAGTTCACATTTTGAGTTCGTTAATTTCAACATTAACGGGTCCCACTTCTAGGATAGTAATATCCTAGATATAGTTTGAATTAAATAACAGGGTCTAAGTTCAACGTATAGCTATTCTCAAATGACAGGTTTAACTATGTATATGTGCACTCAAGGTCTTCGTTTAATTGAGCAATATGCATAGCAATATGTTTACTATGTCTCTTTTACCCGACATTTCCTCGCTGCCAGTGATCCTATTCAGTACCCCGATGGGTTCACCTTGGTACCATACAAGCATAGCCCCACTGCTAATGAGTCTATTCAGTACCCTGACGAGTTTGCTTGTATTTACTGAACTTCCTTATTTATTATTTTACTCGACATGGACCCGCTCCCAACAGGCCTGTTCAGTACCTCGGCAGGTTTGCGTCGTAACTATATAATTATTCTAAAAGATATTAAAGTATGTGGAAATCAGTTGGTACTAGAGGATATTAAGTTTGCTAAGCACATAAATCAATTAAATTTAACCCATGAGTAACATTATTTATAATAGCCTGAAATTATAGTTCATGCCAAAAGAAAATGACCTAAAATTGTCCTCTAGTCCCTAAGTCTATCCTCTTCATATAAAAGTTTAATAGTGTTCCTCCATATGTAGAAATGCCTCTTACTCTCATGCTACGAGTTAATAAAGATACTTAAAAAACAAGCTTTGATGATGAGTATAGGACATACAAGTGACCTATAGGTATTAGACAAGCCTTGTAGTTATGGTAAATCCCTATGATATTTAAAGTTGGTCTTAAGAGAAAACAAATAAGGAAAATTGTTTTGATTTATTCATTGACATTATCTTTTTCATAGTTCCTTTTATTGAAAACAAAAACAAAAGGGAAGTTGCATTAATAATTAGGCTAAACCTGCAACTTTTTGTTTATATACATATTTTAATATCCTAAAAGAAAGAAAGAAAACATTTTGATTCAAGTATATGAGCTCTTCCAATGTAACCAAGTGCAAATTAAGATGAAAAATATACCTTTATCCACATATGAGAAGGTTATTGAAGTGATTACCTGAGTATGGAGCCCCAACCAACTTACTTGTTTCTGCATCAGAAAGTTTTGAAGGAAGGATTGGTATTGTGACCTCGTTACCTATTGGAACCATCACTCGATCAAATCTTGATACTCACCTTCCTTCCTCAAGCCATGTGGATCCTCTTCTTATGAATGTTCAATTGCTTGACTACATGAAGGATCCGTTGATATATATGTAGAGAACTCTTCAATTTTAGGTCGCTCTCTCTCGAATGTAGCCTCTAAGTTTCCAATTCCCTTGGTATATTGGAAAGGAGAGTCTATTTGTATATCATGGGGCTATGGTTCTTCTATGATTTCTAGAGAGTTAGATAAATTCTGTACTTCTGTCAAGATGCGTTCTACTTGAGACGAAGAAATTGAGATCCCAGATGCTACTAGGATTTGAGAGAGTTTTCTCAAATTTATGGTCACTTCTGAATCCATTTTGTTGGTTGATAGATCCTACTTCACACATGGATTAGTGTCTAGGGTTCTTACCATGCCCAAATAGATAGATATATATTTTAATGATTTGAATAGAAAAACTACCTACAAAATTATACTCCTAAAGAAAATTTGTGCAAACCAAAGGAAAAATTGATTCTTAAAAACTAGTTGCAAAATTGAAAAATACACCAAAGATATATATAAGATAAACACACTTGTGACAAAGATATCAAAACCCGCACCTACGTAAGCATATTGGCTACCTAGATTGCGAGAAAGTAAACAAACTCAACTTTGTAAAAGAAAAACACACTTGCAGAAAAACAAATCAAACTTTGTGAAGTAAATTTAAACACTTTGACTGAAAAACAATTAAGCAAATCAATGGGAAAGAAATAACACTCTTTCAAAAAAAAAAAGAACAACAAGGTTTTGGAGTGACCCACTAAAGTGGACGTGTTAGGCTATTACACTATGGAAATTCCGTAGTGAAGTTTTCTTCACACCTTATCGTTTACCCTCCCCCTTGTTGTGTAATGTAAAGGAAACCTATCTACCTACAGTTCAACCCCTTTAGCACCTCCCCTCGAAATGACGCCAAAATGTTGGTAAAATTATATTTAATTATTTTCCAATATTAAACTGTCAACCCAGGGCTCGTAAGCTTCGAGGTACAAGCACTCTATATGTGGGGTCAAAGCTTAAACTAGTCTATCGAAAAATGAAATAAAGAAAACAAGAAAACTCGTATAGCTCAACACCTAAGGAAGAAGCCTCGTATTGAGTGACCATATCTCATGAGTTAGGTCATTAGTTTTATTTGTCGGTGAACTATAAATATATTTCTAATTGCAGGCTAAATTATATTTAACTCGAAACTATCAAATTATATCAATGAAAAATTAATTTAAATGCAACTATGAATTAAATAACAACTCTAAATATTTATGAATGAAAAAAACTAATTTAAACACACTTATAAACTAGTTTTAGTAAATCCGATTTCAAACTGATTAAAAGAACCTAGTTAATTGACTAATAAAACAAATAAAGAAACATCTATCTAATTAATTCCCTATCTAATTAGTATTTAATTAAAGCATCAAATTCAAAGTAATGTATCTATAAAAACAAACTTCAAAATACGAAGCACCTCTGCTATTTGAAACTACACTAGAAAAATATGAAATACAAAAATAAAATCTATGATAAATCCAGATTTTAAAATGAAACTTAAATTACAAATTATAAAACAAAACCATTAAATTAATTATAAACTACAAACTACAAATTATAAAATCATATATAAACTAAATTATAAATCACACACTACTACATATGGCTCAAAAGTCCCATGACAATTTTCCATGAATAAGTTAAAAACAATTTTTTCGTGGAAAAACAATTTAAAATTTTGGAAAAAATGAAAATGTCCCCGATGATCGTCGCTATAGCGACGCATAGTCCACAACATTGCTATAGCGACGGACGTTCGTTGCTATGGCGACGTATACTACATTCGTTGATGGCTTCTCCCTCCATTCAATCTCCTATACAATTTGTCAGGTAGAAATTCAGACTTTGTAACTCTTTCCTTTCCTTTTCCCTGACGTTTTTATCATCAAACTGTACAAATTATTTGGCTTTCTTTCTTTGTTTTTTAGTGAAATTTGAAACGACATACATGGAGTCTTCTAAAGATGATACGACACAAAGAAAGCTTCTTTTTGAGAAGGATCAATGGCTAGATTTGAGAGTATTTTGTATGCGGTTGAGCTCATGCCCACTTGAAAATGCTCCGCAGTTTTTAACCGTCCACCACATTCCCACACATTTTACTGCCGGACTCGAAGTGAAAAGTGAGCGCATTGCTCCTTCTGATACTGATTCTTCCTTTTTTCATAGGGACAGGGTTGATAAGCAATCTGAAGAAGTTACTTATGCCAGTACAGATAGTGTTCGCATAGGAGGATCCGTGATATTTGAAGCTTATGATAAGGATGTTTTGTTGGTCAGTGGAAAGATGCAAATATTGAATGATACCTTTGAATGGAGGATGGATTTATTTGCAGGATTGGTGGGCTATCTGTTCTTGGGAGGAGGAAAGAGTGAGAAAAGATCTTGGAGTGTTGATGGGCCCGCCATGGAGGTATGTGTCGCTGGTTGTTGTTATGGGTTTCCTATGTTTTGGACAAAGAAACTCCAACTTGTTTGTGGTATAAATTCTGTGAGTGGACTCTATTTTGATAACATTTGGGAGGATGAGAAACCTATGAATCTCTGGAAGAACATAGAACATGGTGATCACTTGTTTCAGGTATGATATGCCAATGAATCTGTAACTCGTAGTTTTGTTTTTTGTATGTTCTCATCCATGGTGTTGCAGAACTGCTTTTTGAATGTTGAATGTATGTCTTATTTTATGTCTTTGATATAGGGGACCATTGTATGCCCTAGTCCCACAGGAAATAGGAAGCTAAGCCCATCATTGTAGGGACTCAGAATATTAAGGCTTTATCTACTCTTTGCAATTGAGTTACTATGTGACATTGATAATGTAACAATGAATTTTGATTTTGGGCTAACCAGTTTTAGGGCTTCAATTTAAGTCTATGTTTGTTATGTAACCATGTTCTCACTATGATGTTTTCACAATCCACACAAAAAAATGGTTATCAATGTCTATCCTTTTACATAATAATCCACAGTACAATTTGGACACTTTAGAAATCATCCTCTCCAACAAGATCCAAAAGAGCTTCTCCAAATACCATGGGGAACTGAATGGAAGAAGCACATTGGTATGCATCTACAGAGAGGGAAGACCACCTTGCCGAAAATATAAAAAAACTCCTCCAAGGGGCGGGAAAGCCTTGATTGGAAAAATCCCATTAATTACTCCACCACTACCTTGTTCTTAATCAATAAATGTAGCTGAGTTCCTCATATGTTCAATGGAATTTGAGGTCCCTCTTTGATATCTATTTGGAAACCCTAGTTTACTGATCTAGGTTACTAAGGTCCAGTATAGCTAGGCGTATATCTGCTTGGTACATCAGTCTGAAATAGACATGGGTTGATTGGGAAAATCCATATTAGCATGTCTCACATGGCATGAAGAGAGGGTAGTCCTTACCGGATACTAATGTTGGGTTCATTGGGGAATGGAAAATCAAATTACTCTTCAACTGCCTTGTTCTTAACCAATAAATGTGACTCAGATCCTGGTATGGCGAATGGAATTTGAGTTTCCTCTTTGATATCGGTTATTAAACCTTCAATTTATGCTTCTAAATGTAAAATTTCAAACCCTTGTCTTTTCCTAACCCTAAGTATCCCCTGTTGCAAAAAAAAATACCGAATGTCTTTATATTTCATTCAGAAAAATGTGTGTTAAGAACTATCCCATTGAACAATGAAAAAGTACAAAATTTTAAAAATATCATGCCTCAGAACTCGAATAAGCCATAATTTAAAGCAAAAAAAAGAAAATAGGATTCAATCCATTATATTTAGAAACTTCATCATAAGAATTGTAAATCTTCTTCAAAATTTGGTTTATCACCATATTGCATTGTGAAGGTCTGTTCATGATCTGAACTGCATGATGAAAAACTTTTAGATGCAAGGATTCATTTTGTACTCTCCAAGCCTTGCTAAGAACTTATCACTCCATTTATGTTGCTATCATCTTCTACAACACCTTTTTGCTTGCTATCTTCAGTTCCTCATCCAAATCAATAGTATCAAGATCAAATGATGCCCATCCGGATGAATATTCAATATTACTACCTTCATGATGAAAACACTAATAGAGGCTTACACTAGCAACTAAATTCCTCATCCTGTGGGTGCTACAAAGCCATATCATCTGAATGGAATGAATTTCATAAATTTCACAATAGTTGAAGATTGTACAAATTTCATCTCTACACAACCATTAGGACATAGAAATCCATGTTGATTGAATGATCATAGATTCAACCATGCCTAACCATAGATTGCAAATCAACCAATTAGAGATCCCAAACCACTTAATCTAGGGATACTTTCATATTCACTTGGAGGTTTACACTGAATCTTTGCCAAGATTCTCTTCAAAACTGTCTCTAGTTCCTCAAATTGGCCGATTTGGCACCTAACTAGTCAAATTGCACATATGGGCATTCTGGACCATTTGAGGTAACTGTTTAGCATTCCCACCCGTGGACTCATACTCTAGAAAGACACTTTTCGTGCTTTCCTGCATTTGCTGAAAAGGTTGAATATAGAAATTATGTTCAAGGCCAAAAGGAATATTGAAAGTTATATTTTATGTTGTAAATTATTGTTGTAGATCAATGAGTGAAGGTTTGAGAATTGAAACAATTTCATGCACATATGAATAAAGATTCCTTTACTAGGATAAGTTTCTCCATGTTAGCAATTTTATACTATGAGTCCAATCCTACAACATTCAAAATATGTAGTTCATAACCTAAATTAGTGTCTTCTTTCTAGGAATTGTTCACATGTAGATGCCTTAGGCCAATCCTTGGAGAACTACTCTAGTAGTGAATTGATTTAACACAGTTACTTGGTTGTAGGCTAAATCATTTTTAGATACATTTGCTATAATTTTGTATGTCATTTACTTCTCCTTGTTAGCTTTTGACTTGGTTCCTTTTAATTTCATTTGTGGGCATTTTTTTTAATACACAAGTTTGTTTTCTTGCAAAGCAACAAAACTGAAAAATCCTACAGTATATAATTTCCATTTAAAATACTAATCATTTTAGTGACATTTTGGGTTAAATAACGAAATATTTAGCAACCAATATATAATTTCCATTTAAAATACTAATCATTTTAGTGATGTGTTATTGGGTTAAATCATGAAATATTTTGCAACCTTTGGCACTTACGAAGGCAAGTTTATGCTTGCATGTACTTTTAAGAAAGTTAATAATGCCCTTGAATACCAGGTGTGTCAATGGTTGATTTTGTTTCTTTCCCATTTGATGACCTAAGTACAAGTGTCGGATATACTCCATAGTTATTCCATTGCCTACTCGTTTTAGAATTTCCCTTATTGTTTCTCAGAACTTATATATGCATTTTAGATTTTGGCTAATTAACTTTAATCTTGAATGTGTACAAAATGATACCAAACCTCCAACATTTTCATAGACTTTCAGCATACAATTCTATGGAAGGACATTTCTTTATATTCACCCTAATTGCACATGTTCATAAAATTTCATGCATACATTTCTATTGAAAGACATCTATTTATATACACAACAATTGCAAGGATGGATTCCTGGGTTTGTTTGCCTAAATTTTCCCTAGATCTAGTTACTAGGAACTTATAAGAAACTAGAATAGAAGAAATTTGAAACAAATAAGAAGTACTAGTTCATAGTCACTTTGACTTCAACAAGGTGAAACGAGATTTATTCAGACCATGGAGGAGAACCATTGCACATTTTTAAAGATTTCCTTGTCAAGAGATTTCATTGGAGAGAGAGGATATATTTTATGAATCTTGACATGGTCTTATTTGACCAGTAAGGGGTTTAATTTTTTCTCTTGGAGCTCTTATGTGGAGAGATAAAGCATTATTGAAGACCAATTCATTCAAAGGTGCACATGGAACCTCTAGTGAAGCGCACCACCTACTATCCTCGAAATATGTGCCAAGGAGTCAAGGCATGTGGATAGGTCTAGGAGTTTGTACCACATGGTTAAGGTCAAAGGGTGAGTGGATGTGTGGATAAGGTTGGATTATTGGATATGTATGAATGGATGGGTGTATTTGAAAAATGAATAGGGAACATCCAAAACCAACCTCTCAAAAAATGTGTAAATCAACGATCTCCTTAAAATCTGTGCTAAAATATTAGGATGAAAACATGGTAAAATAAGATGACACATGTGGATGTGAACGGGTCGAAAAGATGCCTGATGAATGGATAAAGGGAGAAACCATTAGAAAATAATAATATTATATTGTGTTTCCTCAACATGTGTATTAAGGGGGAGTGATACCCTCATGTGTATCACTCCCCCTTGATACCACATGGCACATCGAGTTGCATTCCTAGTAAACGGTTAAAACATTTTAAGATGAAATGTAGAGAATGAGGCCTCAATAATTTTTTATAACATATGAATATTTATAGGCCAATAATGTAGCACTTGACATAAGGTTTGGGTTTAATTAACTAATAATAATAAAATCATAAACCACTTTGATGTGATCAAACATGGAAATGGTGAAATACGACAAATGAAAGGCTAATTATGAAGTGAAACTTATATGAATATGGATGAAATGACTCATGTATCCTCTAAGGGTGGGAGTATGATGGAATGTGAGTGTAATTTGGATTATATCAAAGTATAAAGTGAGAATGTGATGAAATATGAATGATACATAGGTACACCAATGGAAGGGTGATGAAATGTGAGTGATACTGAGGTAAAACACTAGAAAACACCTCTCAGTGTGCTAGTGGACACAAACAACTAAAAACAAGACATCGACCCATCATGAAAAAACCAAGTGAGATTAGTGACTAGAACATCATGAGCAAGGGGAAATAACAAGGTGATATCTTTCACAATGATTTAACATGAGAAAAGTGCCTCCATCAAGCTGAAAAGAGACATGATATACAACTAAAGCAACCTCCACAATCGTACAAACATAACCAATCCATGCCGATGAGAAACTAATTGCGCAAAGTCATTTTCCATGAATACCACACACCCTCACCGACGGCTAGAGTAGGATCAACCATAGGGATAACACTAAGGAAAACATGCACACCATGAGAATTCCCATGATCTCCAAATTGATATAGAGAAAGTACATAGGTGTCATGAAAAATCGTTCTTTGACTCTCCATACAAAATATGGTGTTACAGTCTTGAATCAACATACCAATTGGCCTAACCACTATGTGAATTCTTGTTTATGGGCCTAAACACATAGAATTATTCCTCCTCATGTTTAGTGACACTAGCATATTTATCTCTACGTTGTTCAATAGAAGAATGCTCTAGGTTGTGATTTTCATCCTTCAATTGCTTCCTATAAAATTTTCTTATATGCCCTAATTTTCCATAATGAAATCATTTAATTGCTTTTGTACTTTTACTTGACTTAGAAGAGTTACCTCCATCATTCTCTTCCCTCTTTTTTCTACCCTTTCTCTTAAAATTGATTGTTGCAAGTACTACCTCAGAAACTTCATTCACATTGCTATTCCCAAATTGCCTTTTTCATTTGTCTTGCTGCAAGAGATTAGTGCTCCATTGCTCAATTGTTAGATCTTTGTTAGTGCTAGTAATATTCAAAGTTTCAATAAAATTTTCTAGTTATATTCAAAGTTTCAATACTATTTATCTACTTTGTCTTAAACTCTTTAAAGTAGGAAAGTGCATTTGATTTATTCTTTAAAAAATAAAACCAATTTTTTTGGGCAAAATCATCAATGGATGTCATAAATTACTTGGCACCTCCCATTGCCTATGCTGTCATATAATAAGATTTTGAGTTTTTTGGAGAATTAGAGCCACCTTTTATTTAATTATGTGGCTTGTTTCTTCACAAGTTGCTTCCCATGTTTTCTTATGGCCTTCATGATGAATGATCTGTTGGATGTGTTTTCTTCCTCACACAAATCCAATTCTTATTGCATTAATATACCAAACAATTTCTTAGATGTTAGGTTTTCCAGTCTACCTGTGAACTTTAAGGAAGTTTTAGATGGCTTGTTGGAGGATGGTAAGTCCATTGGGGTTAATGTTATGAACTCCTTCTCTGGTATTTCATCCCTTGCATCTCCTAATTTATGACTAACATATATGATTTATGAAACCAATTCTACTTTACAACCTTCATTTTTTTGGCATAAAACATTATTTTTAAAGATATGATTATTAATACTAGTTTTTACCAAGCCACCTTTCACGAGTTAGGTCGTTCTGTTTTACCCTCTAGAAAATACAATTCAAACACATAGAAAGTGTTTAGTTCAAAAATATATCTGGCAGTAACACAATTTTCCTGATTTGGGAATGCTTCATGTTGATTTCTAATTTTACACTATAACTTTATTTTTACAAGATGTGAATATAGTATTGTTGAATTATTTGATTCTCTCTCCCATTGATTTCCAAACCCTTAAAATCTTATCCTTCTGAAAAGTTGATAAAATTCAAATCTTAGTAGTTTTGGTTAAGAAAATTTTGAGGAGTCAGGCTTTTGAAATGAAAAATTTAAATAATTTCTTACATTACATAGAAATATTATTTGTTCAAGCAATTATATAGATAAATTTCTATATTAGTCTGGGAATATGGATAGATTAAGTGCTTGATGGAAAATCTGAGTTACAAGTAGAGTAGTTCTGAAGGGTACTAGAAGACTTTGAAAAACCATAATTACAGAAAATAAATATCTTTTAACACAATTACAACTATTTGCTAACCTATATTTGGTCAATTGTTGGATATTAATAAATGTATCTTATCTTACTTATTAAATCCTACCTAGAAATAGACTTTGGGTTAGGTTATGGTGATTTAAATAATAAATATGCCCTGGATATAGAGGAACCAAACCTCCTTCGCATGGTAACCCCTAAAAAATACAGGCTTATTTGAAGTTCTATACATTATAAAATCATTATGAAAAAATACATTGAGCATGGTCACCCCTAAACAATGATATCTTATTACCATATTTTAGATAAACAAGTGACAAAGTTACAATAATGTTTCCTGAAGGAGATATTCGAAAATCTGAAATTTAGAAATGGTCAAAAGAAGCTACACACAGAATTGCCTTTACTTGGCTAGAAAATATATTTTGTGTACATATCATGCAGATATGGAAATCCATGGCAATGAAATAGATTTACATGAATGACTAATGAAGTTAAAGTATATATTTTTTGTTGAAAATCTATATACGGTCAAAAATAAATCAAATGAACTACACATATAATTTCCTTTACTTGGCTAGCAAAAAGGATTTTTCTATTATCATGCAGACCCTTGCCTTCTGCTCATCTATGACAATGAAATATTTTCAATTTGGACGTAATCATCAGGGAAACACCTTTAATATAGAACTAATATAACTAAATTAATTAGTCAAGGGCCATCCCCATCTGCTTCCATACAGTTAGTAAGAGACAAGTGATCTATTTATATTCCTTTTGTACCCACACTATTATAAGTAATCACCAAATATTACAATAAATAGAGAGTTTACACGAAGCCAAACATAATTGGCCTAGGAAAAAAACCTATTTATAGGGACCAAGTTAAAGGTTCTAACTTATATCATTTCTCTTTTTCCAAATTTGGAATAATGTTTCAATTCTAATAAGTTTCCATGTAGATTGAAACTCCACGGTCTAGGGAAAATTGTCTCATAGGAGGGCTAGCCTTATAAGAGATGGGTATGGGGAGAAAATGGCCACAAAAGGTCAAGACATGATGACCCGATCTTAGGTGTAATTAGTGAAGGGATAAAACTGGACATGTTGCTTGGGGGACTATTGATGATACAACAATATGATTATGGAGTGGGGGATACTTAGATGAACCAAAATGTCTCCCTGTAGCTAGGTCCTCCAAAATAATAGACCTAACAAAGAAAGCGGTGTTAGGATTCTATAAGGATATTCCATATGCTCCCGAGTATAAATAATCAAATTATTTGCATATAATACTTATGATTCAAATGTGTCTCTAGAATTAGCTTCCCTATTAGCTAATGATAGCCATTTATTTGTTTATATTCCTAAAGGCCTTAGAGAAGTTCAATCCTTCCATTAATTCATTGAGATTAAATGCCTAGATTAGATAGGACGGAGTATGATAGTATTGAGATACAACCATGACATCCAATTAGTGGTATGGGTGCAGGTGATTTAATAATACACCTACACACACAAAAACACCTTTCTCATTGATCAAGTGTATGAGTATTCATTACAAAATTAGCATGCCTTATAAAAAACATCGTTTACAGTTTAGACCATAAATCACCATCCAAGATTCATAATAAAGTAAACAACGATAATATATGAACACGTGAATTTGGTTAGGGGGAAAAAGGTATATTTATTAAATTTCATGAACAAAGTATAGTCATCTAAGATACATGGTTATCGCAGACAGTACTTCCTTCTCCATTCAATTTATAATTTAAATTTAAAACTTTGGTCTCAGAGATAGAAAAAATTACAACCTCAATTTGGTTAAACACGCTCAGTCCAATACCTAGACTCATAGCATTCTACTAGTCTGATCAGTTCGACCTAGCTATTGGAAAAAAGGAAAGAAATTACAAAATCCTACAGCCTCTCCATGCAAACTATTTTTTGGAATTTAGTGCAGGCTTTGGGAGGATTTACTGGCTGTCAAAAGCACTTATATATAGCTGTAAGTCAGCTTTCACAATGCTGGTTGTCACTGTCTAAGGAGAGGTCAGCCTTTCCTTCTTGTTTTTCCACACAACCTCCATAGTATTCCTTCAACTGGGCGCTTTCAAATTGTTAAGGAAAGTGTTTTTAACCAAACCTTAACTCTCTTTTTCTGTAGAAGTGTTTTATCATAAAAGAAAGGTGCTATTTGATTTATCTACATGACCTATTTTTAGACCATTTCTCCCTCCAAACAATGACTTATATCTTTCCCAAAAACTGCTCTCTTCATTGTATATGGGTGACTATTATGTGGCATATTTGGCTGCATGCGAGGTGATAAATATCAAACCATATGTAAACTCCCAGCCCCATGTAGACTTGTCTCTACATGATATCCTTCATTATTTACAAATTCAGACTCCTAGCAACTTGAAACTTTTATCACAGGAATGCCGCATGGATGATGAATGGGCGGTTTGTGTAAACTCAACCGCAAATTTTAGTATTAAAGGGAGTCAAAACTACCTCTATCCTCAACAAACTAGTCCAAAACTTTGCACAATGATAGAAGGATGCATCCATATCATCTATCATCTGTTGTTTACTCATCATTTCCATGTTGTCTGAGAGAGTGTACTTGTCAACTAGGGTAGAGGGTGAACTTATCATCTATCATAAATCAACTTCATCATTTGACTTTAATCCTATGCGATTTGCATACCAGTCGAGATTGAAACTCATTAGCAAGGTGGCATGGCGTGGTTTTTAAGTTTCCTGACCCAAGATAAAAGGAAAAATCTTTAAGGTGAGCAAAATTCGAAGAGAAAATAACAACATATATCCCATTTTAAGTTATTTTGATTTTCTCACAACCTATTTCAAAGCAAAATACTTGAAGGTCAACATATATGATAGAAACAATAACAAAGAAAATCTTCTTTAATGCTATAATTGTCTAATTCACAACCTATTCTAGAGAATTACTATCATATGCAAAATAGTAAAATGAATTTCATAATCAATTCATAGAGTTACTGTATCATCCCATGGTACTCTTCAAATAAATGTGATTATCTCCTTTGCTATACTTTGCATGGAGATGGTTGTCTTCCCTTGATCTGTAGCAGGTTCATGTCTTTGGGATTTATCTCATACCATGGATCCTATCTGCCTAAGGATGTTTTGGATCACATATACTTTAAAGGATGAAACTATAGGTCTGACCTATAAGGAAAAATGATTGGACACAATAAATAATACCCAAAATAATCAATTTTGCACCTAAATAATGTTTGGATACAATAAATAATACCCAATTTTAATGATTGTAGGTACCACCAAATAGGTACTTGTCGGATCTATCTTCCTCAAGCGAGGAAGATAGACTAGAAGAGGTTGAAAGTGAGACGTCTAATACAATATCTACTAGGTCGAGATCAACTAGAGGTGAAAAGGTAAGGAGGATGATTGGTGATAAACCACTCTTTATCCTTACATTAGTGGCAACTTGATATTCAAGACTCAAGAGGATTGGTGCTTGCTTATCCTTGGGAACATTTTCATTGGTCAAAAAAATATCTGAATACTTTTAAGCTGCTATTTGTAGATCATAATCTATGCATGTACAGGATTAGTGTTAACATAGAAGGGGTTGTCGGCAGTATAACCCTGCAATATGATTAAGATAGAAACCTCAGATTATAAAGATAAGAAAAAAGGGCACTACTTTCCTCTAATGGACAAACATTAATAATGGTAGTTGTGTTAAGAAGGTGAATATTGGAGAAGATGTTGGTCTGGTTTTGCTTCGGTCATGGTTACAATAGCTCTTTCTAGTGTTCGTCAACAGCTTATATCCAGAATAGGACCAACATGGACTTGTGATCGAGGAGCTACCTAAGGACAATAAATCTCTAGCATCTGAATTTAAACCTGCTAACACATAACCCATCATTGAACACCCAGATGATGAGCCCATTCGAGATGATCTAGAGCATGAATCAAGAAGTATTAGATAACAATTCCACCCCTGTTTACATCTCAGGCATTAAGCTACCATAGATCTTCAATCACTAGGCTTGAGGTTTTCTATTATACATCTTCATCTAAAGGGATAATTGATCCAATGGAATAATCTTATGGGATTATGATTAAATATGCAATGTATTTTGTTGGGATGTTCATTCTTTAGAAGGATATTCTATTTTGTTTGTTTCCATTATAGTCTCATGTTATGGTTGTCCTTCACTATTTATAGTTGCACACTATTTATTGGTTGTTAGTACATGGTTGTGATGGTGCATCTGCTATTAGGGCTCCCACTTACTCTTAGACAAATTCAAAATCCACTTGGACTAATTATGGCACATCCTACTATGGCTTAGATATATAATCTTCTCCATGCACTTAAACCCTCTTTCGTCATATTCCTTGACCCCATTACCTTTTGAATCGGCTTTGGTTTTGGTCCACCATCCCATTTACTTTTATGTTTCATCTTATACCTTTCCTTAGGGACAGTACCCCCCTTGTGTTGGAGGAGACAACCTAAAGTTAGAGGAAGAGCTGCTGTGGTGACAGTGGGAAACATCCTTCCTTAGTTCCCCTTAGGTTGCACTCATGTCTTAGGGATTTCTCACTTGAGTGAAACCTTGGGCAGTAACACTATCTATTGACATCCATGAGAGTTATTAAGGGTGATAGAAATTAGAAACCATAACCCTCATAGTAAACCAAAGATACCTGTGATTGTAAAATCTATAAAATGACATTAGAATTGTTGTAGTTTATCGAACTGAAGCAATCTGAGATTTTGATTCAAACTGCTTCATATTTCTTTTGATGTACTAAGTACACATTTTTCCTTTATGGTTCATAGCATGGCTACCATGCATCATCATTCAAATTTCATATTACAAATGCAAATAGCAACATGTATATAATCCAAGGAACCATAAAGCAATTTGAGAGAATTCTTCTCATGATGGTTGTTGCCAGTGTATGTGAATGGACGCTATAAATGGAGATAATGAATATATCCATCAATTGAGATATGGAGCTATTGTAGGCATCATATTAACTGCAAATATAAAAACATAATCAATTTTTAAGCTCAGGTCAAAATGTTTACCTGTGCAACAACACTAGTGAAAAAAAGTACAATATTTTAAAAAGCTATATATGCACTTCTTGCTAATATATTTATTCAGCTTGCATGTTAGAAGAGTTAAAAGGTAACTGGCCACATGAATGTATTTATTTTTAAGGAAATATGCTATTTGCATTACCTTTCAAATCTTCTTCATGACTACAACATTGTTCTCATCTTATATTCCTTGAAGATGACAAAGAGTTCTCTAAACTCTTCCATCCATTCCATCAAGCACACCTGACCAAATTCCCTTTAAAGGTGGTAATTGGGCTACAAATGCATTCCATGGTGGGTAGCCAACTCCAGTCCCTTGGACATGTCCATCTAGACACAAATAGATGTATCTTAATATTAAAGTTTCCATCTTGTTAGAAAAATACTCATAAGTAGGAAGATTCCACAGTTTGTAGGATCTTCCTAGGAGAAATGTTTAATTAGAAGTTCTAAATGGACACTTACACAAGCTTCTTTTTTGCAACATTTTCCAATGACTTTTTTTCATTCGACCACCTACCAAAACCAAAAGAAATGGAGAAAGAAGATCACTTTGGTTAGACCATATAGAAACATATATAAACGCAAAACAATCATTCTTTCAACATCATGCTTTTGTTAGACCATATGTTCATGGTTTTCATTTCTTTAGGTCATCCTATATTAAATTTCATTTTCATTAGTTTTTCCTCTCGATATCTTTCTTAGATGTTATACCAAAATGATTGAGTTGAAAGGTTGTGCAAGAGTTACCTAGTACCTAAGTTGAGTGTTGTAGATCTTCTAGTTCACTACTAGGTTGTTTGTCAAATACTGATGTTTGATGTTATCTGCATACTGATGTATATTGTTTGAGGATTTTAATAATTTCATGATAGCTCGTTAGCCAATGCTTTGAGTGGATTATGGAATCTCTATTTATTATGTACATGGTTTTGAGCCTGTTCTTAGTGGAAACTATCATGTGATTTTACTGTTATTTATAACATTGTGCACTCATGCAAGCATATTTCTTCTTAAAATAGAATTATACAATGTCATTCATAGTGCTGAAAGTGGGTGCATTAGTTATCTGGTACCTAGATAAATTGAATGTTGCAAAGTACGCATGGGGATTTTTGTCAAGTACATGATAAAATGTGCGTTTCTAGTGCTTAAGTAGCTATTTTTATTTATATTGATGAATCAACTGGAACTTGAACTGTGCAAGATATCCACGTTGAGACAAAAAACCAGGTCCTGTACAGTTGAATTAGTTGTGACAAATATATTATTGCATGCCATTTGAATTGTTGGACATCAACATGTATGTATGTTTCCTTTTCCTATCATTTGTTGACACGTTTCTGCTCTATATGTAAACTTGTTATCAATTTTAGGATATGTAGAATATTTTGATTTATGTAGGGCTTCAAAAATAGTTTGCAAGAAATGAAGATATGGGAAATTTCCATTATTTTCTTTATTTCTCTAATAAATAGAGAGATGATGTCTTAACACTAATTGATGACAAACATTTTTTTCACCATGGACTTGCATGAAATTGGATGGGTGTTTCAGATAAAAAAGAGAGATGGACTTGTTCCTATAGAAGTATATATAGGAAATGAGGATCAAGCAGACATATTCTTTTTCAAGCTCTATTTTAGGCCTTGTGGAGCAAGCTGAAACATATATATTACCTGGTTGTTATCCCTTGTATTTGCTTCTCAATATATTGATAGACCTCACCTGCAAAATGTAGCTTGATGTAGGAATTTTGCAGTAAAATTTAAGGTAGCATTATAACCTACATTGCTGCTTTGGATAACTTGCTCCATGGTCATTGCTCATGACTAAATTGATCATTTCCAAGTATCCTATCAGTTGTGTTAAAGTGAAGGTAGTGGACTCTCGTGAGATACTTTCTTATGGTGTAGTCTATTGAAAACAATTCAATTTTGAATGGATTATCGGCATACTTGTGTGTTTTATTTGATAATATGTGAGGTCTCCTAATATCTCAAAGGGGAATAAGTTTTGATAGTTCTTGTTGCTGTCCATTATTGGATTTAGCTTAGTTTCATTCTAAATTTGAAATTATAATACTTCAAATTTTTTGTTGATTTTTTATATTTGATATATTGTGTTTACAGTTCATTGGATTGGCCAATTTGATATTCATTCCACAATTCTTGTAGCCTATGTGAAGAGGGTTAGTTGTACAGAATGTTTGATCACAATTGTATGGTGTTTAGAATAGGGACCATGGGTGCATGCATGGAGACCCACAACATACCATCTACAAGAGAAGTTGGTGCATTATAGTAACATTTTGTTTGCCTGGTCCTCCATTTGTTTTAGAAATTTCATGTGTATTCAAATTCATTTCACAACCCATTTATCTGTGTATCTTCCTTTAGTTCTACTTAGTTTTTTGCTGGTAATGTTCTTTGCTGACAGATGTTTATGTTTTGAAGGATTAGTCATTGATATTTTATCATCCATGATGATTGCAAATACACATCCCTATTCAAGGAAGGTATGCGGCTTGCAGATGAATGTACGGTATGTATGTTGTATAGTCTATTGGTTTATCCGACAATACTGAGGGGGGGGGGTGAATCAGTATTGACCTTTTTAAAACTAAAACACAAAATAATCAACAACTATGACACAGATTTTATCGTGGAAACCTCAAAGAGAAAACCACCAACTCATACTCATTAATAAGATGAATTTACAAAATAGTTTATTTGCTACAACATAAAGGATGCAAGATACACCCTAGGTTTTTCCTGCAGCTACATACTAGGATGCTACAACACCCCTTATGGTTTTCTACCTGTTTTTAACATACAAGGATGCTACTACACCCTATTCTCCAGCTACGACTGGAAGGAGGCTTCAACCCTCTGCAGACCCTTGGTCTTCCCTAGCACCGCCCTGCCACCCTAATCTGATTTTATTCAGATCGAGGAATAGTTGTAAGATATTCACTATGGACTCTATTAAACTTATTAATAGAGACACCTCATTTCGAACACAAAACTTCTTTTAAATACCTAGTACCTTCATCATTTCAACACAACTCTTCATTGCTACGTCTTTTTGATTTGGGTCGTGACTGTTTGTTTACAAACACACCCAAATAACACTTACCTCTTCAATTCATTGCATTCCTTCACCAAATGTCGACGTTTCGTTCCTCCCTGAGCCTCAGATCTCAATTTCGCAGTCCTGTTTATCGTTCTCTAATATTTCCGCAATGCAAAACTCTTTCTACAATGATATTTACTAGTTTTAATCGGAGCCATTGATCCTACTGTCAAGCGTGATCTAGACCATAGATCAATTCTACATAATTCCTCCTTAAAATCCCCTTTCCGTATCAAAATTACCTCACAATGATTTTTGACTGTTGATCTTCGTTAGGCGTTTTCCTGACCGTCGATCTCCAGTTTGCAGGATGTCAATCGTCCTTTTTATTCTTTCTGAAAAATTCTTTCCGCAATCGTCTTTCTGCAACACCAGTTCTGCACCGTCGATCTTGTTTTAGCAGAACTAACAGCAGCCATCCTATCTCTCTAGATTGTAGGATGCAGGATGCGGGATTTTTAACTTTCCGTAAACTTCTTTCCACAATATTCTTTCTGCACCATCGATCATTTGAGGAGTCATTCCTGACCGTTGATATTGCAGATTGCGAGATGCAGAATCATGTTTTCCAATTTTTGGACTCCCGCAATTTCCTTTCTGCAACTCCGTTTTTGCATTGTGGGATGCGGGATGCAAAATTGTGCTTTTTGATTCTCGGACTTCTGCAATTTCCAGTCCACAATTTTGTTTCCGCATTGCGGGATGTCTCCTAACCATTGGATCTTGTGCGGGATCAATTCCCACCGTTCAATCTAGATATTTCAAAATTGATCCTCAGTCACTTGATCTTTTAATTCCATTTCATCATATGTGTCATGCCACATGCCCAACTATGCCATGCCATGTCATGAACACCTTAGTATTTTACTGCATGACTACCTTAGTATTTTACTGAGTAGGTTCAACCATCATATACACTGGTTATTCCTTTGTCATTTGTGAACACCTTTGACATCAATGACAACTATATACTCAACAATCTCCCCCTTTGGCATTGATGGAAACCTCTGAACCTCTGAACATTCTCCCCCTTTGACAACAATGACAAAGGAACCTTTCTATCTGACAACTCCCATGTTAGCATTTCTTCTCCTGAGAATGAACTATTTCCTCTTGGTGTTTTTGTAATGGAATTACTCCCATTTTTGTCTAAGACGCTCAAAAGCTTCTTTAGGTAGTGGTTTGGTAAAAATGTCAGCAATCTATTCTTTAGTGTCAATGTATTCTAATTTGACAGTTTTTTGGGAAACCTATTCTCTTATATAGTGATACTTTATTGGTATATGTTTTGTCTTGGAATGCATGATAGGATTTTTAGACATATTTATAGCACTAGTGTTATCACAGTTGATCACTATTGGATGTTCATATTTTACAAGTAAATCTTCCAGAGTCTGTCTCATCCAAATAACCTGAGTGCAACATGAGGCGACAACAATATATTCTGCTTCTGTTGTAGAAAGTGAGATAGAGGATTGTTTTTTACTTGACCATGATACTAAACAATTTCCCAGAAAAAATGATGCTCCACTAGTACTTTTCCAATTGTCAACACTTCCTGCCCAAACTACATCAGTAAACACTTTTAGGGTAAAGTCTTGTCCTTTCGGATACCATAGACCATACTCCATAGTGCCTTTTAGATATTTGAAAATCCTTTTTGCTATGGTTACATGTGTTTCCTTGGGAGCTGACTAGAATCTAGCTACCAATCTGACAACTTGCATGACATATGGCCTTGTGGCCGTTACATATAGCAGACTGCCGTCATAGATCTAAACATGGTATGATCTACTTCTAGTGATTCATCATCCTTACTTAACTTGCAACCGGTGACCATTGGAGTACCAACAGGTTTGGAATCTTCCATTTTAAAAAATTTCATCATATTCTTGATGTACTTAGTTTGAGAGATGAAAATTCCTTCATTTGTTTGGTGAACTTGCAATCCTAGAAAGAAGGTTAATTCGCCCAACATTGACATTTCAAATTCTTTCTTCATTTCAGAGGAAAAATCTACACTTAGGATTTGAATATTTCTTCCAAATATGATATCATCCACATAGACAATGACAATGATCATGTTTTAATCTTCTATTTTTAGATAAAGATTACTTTCAGTGGCTCCTCTTTTAAAACCTTCTTGTTTTAAGAAGCTATCTAGTCTTGAAAACCATGCTCTTGGAGCTTGTTTAAGACCATAGAGAGCCTTCTTCAGTTTGCAGAAATAGTCATTTTTCTTTGACGGAAGGAACCCTTCAAGCTGTTCAATATATACTTCTTCTTCTAAATTTCCATTTAGAAATGCAGACTTGACATCCATCTGATATACCTTGAAGTTTTTATGGCATGACAGTGCTAAACACATTCTGATTGCTTCAAGTCGAGCTACAAGAGTGTAAGTTTCTTCAAAGTCAATACCTTCCACTTGGGCATAACCCTTACACACCAATCTTGCTTTGTTCCTTATTACTTGACCATCTTGATTGAATTTGTTTTTAAAAATCCATTTGGTTCCTACAATGTTTTTATCTTTATGCCTTGGGACAAGTTCCTAGGTCTCATTTTTTTCAATCTGATCTAGTTCTTCATTCATGGCTTTGACCCATTCATCACTTTTTCTAGCTTCTGTGAAGTTCTTGGGTTCTACTATGGATAGTAGTGCTTGTTCAACACTTGTTAGTTGTCTTCTTGTTTTGACTCCAGCATTTTTATCGCCCATGATTTGTGATTTTGGATGATCCTTTTGTGTCCTTCTAGATGTATTTTTAGTGTTAGGTATAGGGAAGTCCTCTTCATCTTCCTATGTATCTACCTACTCTTTGTCTTCTTATTCGTTATGAGTACTCTTGTCTCTTTGTAGTTCTTCTGTGTTGTCATCACTTGTATTAATATCTTCAGGATCTTCTTCTTTCCTTGGTTTTACATCATCTACTTTTACATCAGCACTCTCTACAATTTCATGTAACTTTTTATTGAAGCATCTATATGCCTTTTTGGTGGATGAATATCCCAGAAAGATTCCTTCATCAGTCCTAGAGTCAAACTTTCTAAGGTCATCCTCATTTCTTTTGATGTAACATTTACTTCCAAATACTTTAAAATATTTGACTGATTTTGGTCTTCCATACCATAATTCGTAGGGAGTCTTATCCTTCTTTACTCTGAGTTGTGCTCTGTTAAGAGTGTACACAACTATGTATACAACTTCTCTCCAAAAATAATCTAATAATTTTTCTTCATTAAGCATTGTTTTGGCAGCTTCTTGGACTGTTCTATTTTTCCTTTCAACAACCCCATTCTGTTGTGGAGTTTTTGCAGCTGAAAACTGTCTCTTAATTTCATGATATTCACATAATTCATTGAACTCATGTGAAGTAAATTCTCCCCCATTATCTGATCTAAGACACTTGATTTTCATACCAGACTCATTTTCAGCCATTGCTTTGAAGATCTTAAATTTTTCGAAGGCTTCTGATTTTTCTTTGAGAAAGGCCACCTAGGTCATCCTTGTGCAATTGTCAATGAGCAACATGAAATAGTGATATCCTTGCAGAGTTTTAGTTCTAGTTGGTCCACACAGATCTGTGTGTACTATTTCCATAGGGTGTGAAGTTATATGTTCCTTAGTCTTGAAACTGGATCTAGTTTGCTTCCCATGTTGATAATGTTTACATACTGCGTTTAGAGGAGCTACAATTTTTGGCAGATCTCTTACAACTTCTTTTGCGCTTATTTTGGCAAGGTTGTCAAAACTTAGGTGTCCCAACCTTTTGTGCCACAACCAACTTTCATCTATCATGCTTAAATAGCTTTGGTTTTCATTTTCCAAGATGTATACATTGTTTTCATTTCTCATGACAATGCCAACTAACTTCCCTAATTTCTTATTTTTTATTTCACATTTTTCTGAGTCAAAGATGCAAATGTAACCTTGGTCGCATGTTTGACTTACAATGAGAAGATTAGGCTTGATGTTTTCAACTAGCAAGACATTTTCTGCTTTGATCTTGCTGTTGACAACAACTATTCCTTTTCCAATTATTTTGGAAGACATACTATCTCCAAAAGTCACTTTTCCTTTATTATCCTTTAGCGTAATGATTTTTCTTGAGTCACCGGTCATATGTTTTGAGCAACCACTGTCCAAGTGCCATAGGTTTTGGTTTTCGGTTGCACATAGAGCAATCATGGAACTTTCATGTTCTTCCTTTTCTCTCCAATATTTATTCTGAGACTGAGTTGTAATAGTATTCCTTGTAGGAGTTTTTAGTTTACAATCCCTTACCATATTCCCATGGTTATTACATTTAGAGCATTCTATGTCATATTGTTGGAGTAGTGAAAACATATTCTTATTTCTCTTTGTCTTAATGTTTGATGGCTTTTTCTTGTATTCAGATTCCTTTCTTTTAGCTCTGCAATTTAAAGCTTTATGACCAAAATTATTACAAGAATAGCAGTAACCTAAAAAGATATGTAGATATCTATTTGGTCTTTTGGGTGCTATATTATTTCTGTTTTCATCTTGAGAAATTAAGCCAACTTTCTTGTTTTCTTCTCTTTTATCTGGAGTCTTCAATATTTCAGCATAACTTTTCTTACCTCCTTTTTTATTGGTGACATGAAAATTTTCTGGCTTTTTTTTAACAAACCCCAAACTAGACTTATCATTTGATGGTTTTTGGCTACTCAGAATGTCATCTAGAATCCTTGAGTTATTCTCAAACTTTGATTTGATGAATCCTTCATCAATATTTCTCTTGAATTGTGTGATCTCCTCTGCAAGTTTTCCAGATTCTAGTATTCTCTGTTTGAGTTGAAGGTTCAGATCCGTTTCAATCTTTTGGGATTCTAGAAGTTGGGATTCCAACTAACTGATGATTAGATTCGATTGTTTGTTTTTTTTTCTGCTTTTTTCAAGTTATTCAAGAGCACTGACAAGTTCAGCTCTTAGTTCCACTTCTCCCTCTACATCTGAGTCACTATTTGAGGATTGAGTGTCTAGACCCATAAATAAGACTTCAGTTTCTTCAGCTTCACTTTCATCTGAATCGTCACTCTCTTCCATGGTGTAAAAATTTTTCTTGTTCCCATAGGGTTTTTTCTTGCTTCCTCGTTTACCTCTTTTTAATTTTGAGGTTTCCTTTTCTTCATTCTCATCTTGTTTAGTGTAGGTGCATTTGGAGGCAAAATGTCCAATCCTTCCATAATTAAAACACTTTAAAGGTAATTTTTCCTTGTACTTTCTTGTCCCTTTCTCAAGTTTACTGATGAAAAGAACTTCCTCATCATTTGGATTTTCTTATTGATTTTTTAAGGTGGACTTAAAAGCTGCTTCCTTTCTTAAAGATCCATTTTGTCTTGTTCTCATTTCGTATGCAGTGAGAATTCCATGTTGCTCATCCGTTGTCATATTTTTAAGATCATCTCGTTCTTCTAAGGTGGATACTTTTGGGTTATACCTCAATGGTAATGTTCTTAGTAATTTACTTACCACTACCTTTTCTTTCAGTTTTCCTCCAAACCCTCTGATTGCATTAACAACTTCATCAACACGAAGAAGATATTCACCAATATTCTCTTCTTCTTTCATGTTAAGGATTTCAAATTGACTTTTGTATGTTTGAAGTTTGGATTCTTTGACTTTAGATTCTCCTTCGTAGATTAGTTTTAATTTATCCAAGGCTTGTTTGGCAGATGTGCATTGCATAACTTTAGTAAATATTGATTGTGTTAAGCCACTTAAGATTGCATTTAGGGCTTTGGCATTGCCTTCATATTGACCTAGTTCTACTGTGTCTGTAGGGTATTGATTTCCTATGTTATGGTTTGTTTCAGTTGCTGCCCAAACCTTCCACCCCAGGGACATCAGATGACATCTCATTCTAACACTCCAGTACGCATAATTCTCTCCGGTAAATAGTGGAGGTTTGTTAGTGGACAATCCTTCTTGTTGATCCATTGTGTTCTTTGAATGGGATGTTCCTTCCAGTGGTTAAGTTGTTGCAAAGGAACCTGCTCAGATACCAATTGTTGGTTTATCCCACAATACAGAGAGGGGGGTGAATCAATATTGATCTTTTTAAAACTAAAACACAGAATAATCAATAATTATGACACATATTTTATTGTGGAAACCTCAAAGAGAAAACCACCAACTCATACTCATTAATAAGATGAATTTACAAAATTGTTTATCTGCTACAACAGAAAGGATGCAAGATACACCCTAGGTTTTTCCTGCAGCTACAGATTAGGATGATACAACACCCCTTATGGTTTTCTACCTATTTTAACAGACAAGGATGCTACTACACCCTGTTCTCCAGCTATGACTGGAAGGAGGCTTCGACCCCCTCCATACATGTGGTCTGCCCTAGCACCACCCTAGCACCCTAATCTGAATTTATTTAGACTAAGGAATATCTGTAAGATATTCACTATGGACTCTATTAAACTTATTAACAGAGACACCTCATTCAGAACACAAAAATTTATTTAAATACCTAGTACCTTCATCGTTTCAATGCAACTCTTCATTGCCGCATCTTTTCGATTTGGATCATGACTGTTTGTTTACAAACACACCCAAATAACACTTACCTCTTTAATTCGTCGCATTCCTTCACCAAATTTCGACGTTTCATTCCTTCCTGAGCCTCATATCTCAATTTCGCAGTCATGTTTATCGTTCTCTGATATTTCCGCAATGCAAAACTCTTTCTGCAATGATATTTACCAGTTTTAATCAGAGCCATTGATCCTACTTTCAAGCGCAATCTGGATCGTAGATCTGTTCTACAGATTTCCTCCTTGAAATCTCCTTTCTGTATCAAAATTACCTCACAATCATTTTTGACCGTTGATCTTCGTCAGGCGTTTTCCTGAACGTCGATCTCTAGTTTGCGAGATGTGGGATGTCAATCATCCGTTTTATTCTTTCCTTAAACTTATTTCTGCAATTGTCTTTCCGCAGCACCAATTCTGCACCATCGATCTTGATTTAGTGGAACTGATGTCAGTCGTTCGATCTCTCCAAATTGTGGGATGCGAGATGCAGGTTTTTGACTTTTCGCAAACTTATTTCTGCAATATTCCTTCCACACCATCAATCTTTTGCGGAGACATTCCTGATCGTAATTGATATTATGGATTGCGGGATTCGGGATGTGGAATTGCAGTTTCCGATTTTTGGACACCCGTAATTTCCTTTCCACAACTCTGTTTCCACATTGCGGGATGCAGGATGCAGAATTGTTCTTTCTGATTCTCATACTTCCACAATTTTCGTTCTGCAATTTTGTTTCCGCATTGCGGGATGTTTCCTAACCGTTGGATCTTGTGCGGGATCAATGCCCACCATTCGATATTGATCTTTCAAAACTGATCCTCATTCACTTGATCTTTTTATTCCATGTCATCATATGTGTCATGCTACATGCCCAACTATGCCATTCCATGTCATGACTACCTTAGTCTTTTATTGCATGCTTACCTTGGTCTTTTACTGAGTAGGTTCATCCATCATATACGATGGTTATTCCTTTGTCATTTGTGAACACCTTTGACATCAATGGCAACTATATACTCAACATAATCATTAAACCAAGTTCCAGCAACATTATTACGAATGATGATGAGAACTTGATAATTGGTTGAGAGAGCGTACTTGGAGATGAATTAGGCCTGGATGGTATATGTTGGGTAGACTCAGCATTTGGGGTGCATTTGCATCGAACTCATGAAGATGTTTTATAGGAAAGAGAATGATACCAAATCAGGGGATCATCATAATTAGTGAACTTTGGTAGAGCTACAAGGCCAAGTCAGTGGGAAAATGCATGGTGTTTTGTCACAACATGAGCTAGAAGGGTACCAATTGTTTGATTTACATGATGTCATGTAGTGAAGGCAAAGAAAACCTTCGCGAATGAAGAATACTCAAAACAAAGGAGGTACTAGTGGATACCCTAATCCTAAGAAAGACCTAAATGGTTAAACAATAACATGGGAGATTCTAGTAATCACGAGACATCATGGGGAAATGAAAAGATTTAAGAACATGATATGTGAAACAATGCAACATCGATGAGCCATTCTTTGAAATTGAATTTGAACACAAGAAGAGTGTGAGCCATTGGAGAATACTAGATTGAAGTCTTCTAAATTTCTAATGGATCTTGCAAAGAATGAAAAAAGAGATACAATAAGAGGGAAATACATCATCAGAGAAAGTACAAAGATAGCTTTGATGAAGAGAAAAAAATGAGAAACAGACCCAAGTGTTGAACAAACATTTCAATGCTATCAACCTTTGATGATACAACAAAAGCAGATGATCCCCAAGACCTATGAACCCTAAGAAGTATCTAGAGCTCTAGCATATAATGGTAATGCCTCCATTGTTACTCTACTCGGTGTAGACATCATGTCATTGTTTTGCATGTGGAGCATGAGGTCCCGTTTGTGCAAATCTCCGACGGGCTTAATATACTAGCGATGGAATTTTTGTCGCTAGTATAACAAGTCCATCGAAACGTTAAAGGCATTGTCGTCGCTATATTGACGCCCATTTGTGCAACTCTTCGACGGGCTTGCTATACTAGCGACAAAATTTACATCGCTAGTATAGAAAGCCGATCGATGAGTTGCACAAACAGGCGTCGGTATAACGACGACACCTCATCGGTATAGCGACGACACCTCATCCCTACAGCGACGGTGCATCGCTGGTATAAACATATTTTAAACATGTGCCACCGTCGCTATAGCGACGATGGAAGTGTTGCTATAGCGACGGGAAAGTGTCGCTATAGCGACACAGTTTGATTTTTTAAACAACCCACGTTTCATGTCTTTTGTGTCATTATAGAGACGAACTATGGAAAGTGTTGCTACAACGACGAAAGTGTTTCCACGAAAAAAATGAGTCATGTTCATTGCTATAGAAACGCATAAGTGTTGCAATAGCAACGATTTTTTGTGGAAAAAATGTGCACATGTACTGGTGACAAACCTATGTCACAAACTAATTTACAAAAAAAATATAAATTGCGAATTAATAAAAACTACAACCTAAACATTTTAAATCTAACTTTAATAATCTACAAATTAATGCTAAATAAACTTTAATTAAATTACAAACTAATTTAATTAAACCACTTTCTATATATATATCTACTTATTAAAACAAACAAACATTAAATAAACTAACAAAATGAGCACTCTTAAATAAACAACATTAATGAAATAATTGTTTTAAACTTCATCCAAAACTAGAAATCAACATAGTTCTGAAAAGTTTTAATCCTGTGCAATCAAACCATTATTTAGATAAATACAAATCTCATAGTTGAATTCTTTGACGCAAAAGAAGATCATCCATCCATATGGAACTGATCCACAGTAAAATGATGCTAGTGTTAAGAACAAAGAAGGTTGGATTATCGTTTCTATTATGCAATTCAAAATAGAAGCACTGGAAAGTTCATAACTATTTCTAATTTCAAATTATATTACTGTGACCAATCCATAAAAAATAAACAATGGAATTCCTTTCTCAATACACAATTCTGGAATAAATTTATGCTTGCAGAACCTGCATTCCAACTTGCATTCAGACCTGCATTCAAACCTGCATTCAGACCTACATTCAACCTTGGATTCAAACCTGCGTTCAAATAATTAACTTGGTATAATATGAAAACGAAATTACAAGTGAAAAAAAATTACAGTCCATAGGATGGCCAATTCCTGGGAATTTACACAAACAATCTGTACATGGAATTGATTTCCGAAAACCAATTCTTCATTGAAGAGAGACTGAACTACAAAATGATCAGCTTAATTTACAAAATCAAATCTTCGTTGACTGCTTATTATCATTCTCATCCATATGCATCTCTATTTATACAAGAAAACGATGAGCGGACGGATAGAACCAATTTCCAAAGCTCTTGCCCGTCCAACAAATTATTAAATGGAGAGAACCGTCTGTAACCCTAAATTTGGAAAAATCACCTATGTTTGGGCACATTTCTCTTCATATCTATTAATCAATTATGAAAACGGCCCATGTTAAGCGGTAAATGAGCCTATTTGGGAAGTGGGTTTTTAAGCGTTTCTCCAGATTCTTTACGGTTTTCTCAGAAACCGCCCTTGAAATATGCTTCCCGAAATTATGACAGAAATGACTCGCACAGGTGTGAATGGCAGTCCGAATGAACGTCTGTAAGATACCCTTGCAACTGTAACTAGTTCAAAAATCTGGGCCGAATTGATGCTGGCTTGTTGGCCATATTAATTGCTAGACACTGGAGCTGGATTAATTGTTGGATTTGTGCTAGGTTTATCAATCCATGACATGCATACAACTAATACTTATTCAAATGAAAACGTGATATTCGATGGTATAATTTTAAATGTTTAAACAAATTAAGACCAACCTTATTCAAATTAAATATTAAATCCTTGTTTTGATTCCCACGTGTATTTTATGCTTTTAAATTGTTGAAGTGGATTTCCATGTTGTAAAGTAAATAACATTTAAACATTTATTGAAATTGCCATATTCTCATTAATTTAAATAATGAGTATTTTCCATTTATTTAAATTCCATCATGTTTATTCATGTGTGTATTTTAAAGTTAAAAGGAATTTTATTAAAATGGATTAATTAGTATTTTATTAATTTTGTTTATTTGTATATTTGTTTACATTTAAAATACTACCTGACTATTAACTCATGGCTTTAATTTGCACATGCAAGAAACATGAGACAAAGATAAATCACTTTCTCAACAGAATAAGCCAAACTAGTAAACCAATAAGAAACATGCTATCAAACCCAGTGCATAACTCAAGATCGAATGAAGGGTAGAATGGAGTATTAGAAGAAAGGGTTGTTTGCTCAATATTCCATAAAAAATAATCAATTAGACTTCTTTTACGTTTTATAGTTTTAATTAAATAAAATAAAGTAAAGGATAGCTTTATTAAACATAGATGTACTAAATTATGGGTGCATGATCTAAGAAAGTAGCGAAAATGTAACCATGAAAATGGACAATTTTCAGAGCCCAACACCTTACTTGAGGCGCATGTGGTTTTGACTTGATTTTAAAGAAATTTTAGGAAGTTTCTCATCACCCATGTTATTAATTTTGAGTTTGTACATCAGGTACATAGTCATAGTCTTTCTCTCGATGGGGGAAAGACCCACTTCTATGAGGAGAATAGGATAAGTTGTATTGCTTTTAATTTTGAGGTTACAAGTTATAAAATGCTTCTAGATTTACTCAATCTTTCTCCAAGATTCTCTAGAAATTCAACAACCCCATACTTCACATCCAAGATAACAGAAATGACAAGAGTTTCAAAGAGAAACTTATTTTTATCCCACATGACAAGGTTGGCTAACTTGCAATTGTTTTCAAGACCAAAACAAGCTTTCCACCTTTCGTTAATCCTTTTCTCGATGTTATAGTTTTAGTTGTGCTTGTGGTGAATATCAATTGTGAGATATTTGTAAGAATTCACTTCCTCCAATTTGATATTGTCATATATAAAATTAGCGCACATGTCTTCCTTGGAGTTAATAATCATAACTTTTGTCTTGTTGGTGTTAACAGTCATACCCATATTAAAGTATAAATATTTAAGAATTCTTAATTGCTTATCAAGAAAAACGAGACATGTTGCCATAAGAACAATATCATCAACATAAAGCATGAGGATGATAACTATCCCAGTTAAGATCGTGCCAACACAACCTACCTCTTCTAAGTAACCTACCTCTTCTAAGTAACCTTATAGATTATTGATATAAATGTTGAAAAGGGTAGGGGAGAGAGGGAAGCCTTTCTTAAATCCAATATTACATTTTATATCCATCGACCACCCCTTAGTGTTCTTAAAATTGGAAATGACCCTTTTGTATATCCTTATTGTGACGACTCTCAACTCAAAACGAACCTTAAGCTCCTCTAACCTATTCCATAGGTTATTTCTAGGAACCATATCAAAAGCTTTTATAAAGTCCACAAAGTAGCAAAACAAATCAGACTTATTATTATAGAACTCCTCTGCAACGATCCTAATCATAATGAGGTGGTATGTGGTTGAGTGATGCATTTTAAAACCTACTTAACCTTTAGCCTGCTTGCCTTCCATTTATAGCCACTTATTAATCTTCTTTTGTAAGATAATACCGTATAACTTAGCTAAGAGAGGAATAATCATAATGGTCCTATAATTAGAGGGGTTATTTTTATTGCCACTTTTGAAAATAGAAATAATGAGACACTGAGTCCAAGGTGTAGGGAAACCTTACTTGACCACTAGATTGAAGAGTTTGTGATATGTGGGATTATGTTAAGCCCTCAATGATGGCACATTACCCTCTATAGAGTAGTGCATTACCCCCTATATTGTGGTGTATTCAATATTATTTATGTTTCCTTGGGTCTATTAGTGGGTTTATTAGTTGTTATTGCACACCTTTGTATCCTATATATAGGAAGGTCATATTTCCATTTCAGTCATCATTGTATCTTTTCTTGCCTTATGTATTTAGTACATTGTGTAAGGAGGTTCCTTCCTCGAAGAGGCTTGCTATTCATCCTTTCTCTTCATTATTAAGGCGTGGATTACTTTCTTCTAGTCTATTTCTGCTATTTTTATGTTATTTCTGGGACTTGGTTTCATAACATTTGGTAGCAGAGCTCTTTCATTGGGACTTATTTCTTCAAAATTATTCATCTTGGAATTTTCGCTATATATCTTTTTCCTAAAAGGATTCATACAATGATATTAAAAACCCACCTCTAGAACATGAATATCTATCTATGTTCCAAACTTCAGGTCCTGGTCCATTACTGGTTCAGAAATATTATCCTTGGAAGCTAGGGTTTTTTACTACTCCAAAAACTAGTCTAAAATAGGTGTTGTGGAGAAAAATGTCATATCTGGGGTATTTGAGATTCAAATTGAGTAAGACATGTTGCATAAAAAATAAGACAAACCATATTATCTGTGGTATATTTTTCAGCCTCATATCCAAAATATTGGACATGTGGCATATCGTACAAGTTCACTTTTCTAGATTTACCAAAAACAAGAAGTGTTGGGAGATTTGAAATAAATTTTTATTGGAGCATTATAATTAGGTAAGACCTACATCATCATAAAGAGGACACATCAGGATACCACCGGCCAAAGTTTCAGAACCAAAGGAGTTGAAATTTCAAATTTAACTCAGTTTCAAGTCGTCCATAAAACAATGTTCCAATTAGGGTTGAAAAAGGTACGCCATTGTAAATTTGAATAGCTTTGAGTAGAAGGATTTTTCTGTGGTGAACCCTAGGATGTGATATATATATAGTTCAAAATTCCACCAAAAGGAAGTGGAAAAAATCACACTCCAAGCAAACCACCCGAGAATTCATCCCCGACATATGAAGAAAATGAAGAATTAAGACGCGACATGCCCAGTTAAGTGAAAAGTTTGAGGGATGGAGTAAAACGGAAGTGACATCTACTCAATTGAGAAAAAAAAAACGTGATATAGAGAATGAATTGAAAAATATGGCTAATAAAGAGTATCTTAAGGGTATGTCTAATAAAGAAAATCTTCAAGAATGGAAGGAACTCATGAATGACATAAAAAATAGATTTAATCCTCATTTATCTACTCAAGAAGAGGATAAGGAGGGAAAATGGGACTTATTCATATCATGTATTGAGAAAATTGAAAAACAGTTGTAGAGAAAGAAGTTTGAGACCCATAAATTTAATGATTCACTACATCATCACGGGTTCAACTCAGGTCCAAGGAACTACTGTATTCCCAAGATTGACATGAGAAATTTTGATTGAAATGATCCAATAACATGGATATTCCACATGGATCAATTCTTTGATCTACACCAGGTGCCAACTTTGAAAAAGGTAACTATTACATCCTTATATTTAGAGATTGATCAATTTGTATGGTACTAGTGGCTTTGCGATCATAAAAAATAATTTATTATCTCTTGGTCTATATTCACAAAATAATTGTTTTCACATTGTGTGGATATAAATAGAAAAACCCTCTTTAGCCAGTTGGTAAATCTCAAGAAAAAAGGTCTAGTTACAGAGCACATCAAGCAGTTTCAGAAGCTAAGTCTTAGAGTGAAGAATATTTCAGAATGTACTTTGGTGGATCTCTTTATTGGAACCTTGAAGGATAAAATTCAATATGAGGTGCATCTCTTTGAACCACCATCCTTGGAGAAAGGTTTCGTGATGGAAAGAAAGGTTGAAAGTAAAAATATGGCGGTGGACACTATAAATACAACTTCCAACACACAGAGAGAGAATGGCGTTCCTTCTTATAACCCATCTTAGAGGCTGAAATATCAACAACTAGAGGAAATAATATCAAAATTCCTATGCTTCAATTGTGATATAAAGTATTGTAAGGGACATAAATATGGAGAAAAGAAATTATTCAACATAGATTGTGACGAGGAAGAACAAAAAGAACATGAACAATCACAAGGAGATGAACTAGAAGTGATTACTATCATAATATCTCATCATGCTTTGGTTGGAATTAGCACTCCTCAAACTCTCAAGATCAAAGGATATATCAAAAAGAAAAAGGTAACAATGTTGATTGATTCTGGTAGTACTCATAATTTCATTCACTTTAAAGTAGCAAATAACTCAATTGCTTTGTATATCCAACACTAGAATTTCAACTAATGATTGCAGATGGAGTAAATATAAATTGGTTAGGGAAATGCCATAATATTAATTTTAATTTGAGGGAATATGTATTGAATAGTCCCGTGATTTCTATCCTAATCGGTGGTGCTAATGTTGTATTAGGGGTTCAATGGTTATAATCATTAGTAATGATGGCTTTTAATTTTCAAAAGCTTTTCATGAAATTCTCCTGGGAAGGAAAATAATTTGTGTTAAATGGTATCATAGGGAAACCAATCAAGGTGATTAGCTCTAATGGTATGAACAAATTGTTAAAGAAAGTACAAAAGGGTACAATCACACAATCATGCTCACTAGATGTTCAAGCATATAAGGTTCCTATATCCCTAGATTTCCAAGGGGTTCTTAATAAGACTTCCAATGTATTTGAAAATCTTCTAATAAATATTCCACCAGTTGAAGATTTGGACCATGTTATTAACTTAATTTTAGGAAGTATTCCTTCTAGCACTAGACCTTACAAATACCCCTATGGAAAGAAGAATGAAATGGAGCACATGGTTGAACAAATGTTAGAGGCTGGCATAATTAGTCCTAGCCAAAGTTCTTACTTTGCCACTAGTGGTAATGATGAAGTATGGTTCATATTATAGAGATATTTATCACCCTTTTAATGCAAGTATAGTAGTTCCATACTTCAACGAAACAATGCATAAGTTACATGGAATAGTTCAAGAAGTGGCAGATTGCATAGAGTGCCAACAAGCAGTTCTCCAGATGCTGAAGATGTCAAAAAATAGGATTAAACAACAAGCAGATCAACGTCACATTTAAGGGAGTTTTGAAGAAGGAAAAATCACATGGGAACCTAAACAAATCATTGAAATAGGGACCAACCAACTACGAAGTCAGGCTATTACTGAGTACCTCATCTACTGGAATAACTTACCAGTTGTAGATTTGACACAGGAAGATGATTCCTTTATACAAATCCATCCACAACTACCCAAGTGTTGAGAACAATGCTTGTCTGAAGGTGAGGGGCATGTTAAGCTCTAAATGATGGTACATTATCCCTTATAGAGTGGCACATTACCCCCTATATTGAGGTGTATTAAATGTTATTGATGCCGACTTGGATGTATTAGTTTTTATTACACACCTTTGCTTCATATATATAGGAAGGATATATTTTCATTTTAGTCATCATTGTATCTTGTCTTGTCTTATTTACTTAGTACATTGTGTAAGGAAGTTCCTCCCTCGAAGAGGCTTGCTATTCATTTAGGTTCTTCATTATTAAGGTTTGGATTACTTTCTTCTATTCCATTTCTGTTATTTTTATGCCATTTCTAAGACTTGGTTGCATAACAGACAAGGAAAGACCCTCCAATTTTTAAGTTTTCTTCTTGGTAACCTTCAATGTCTTTGGATTTTCCATTTGTTAGGAGCTTAACCCCGAAATCTATTTACTCTAATGAGAGAACTTCCTTCATTTTAAGAAGGGTTTGAATGTTATCTCTGATATCCAAGATTCGTAAAGTTTTTTAGGATAGGAGTTCCAATCCTTCAAAAAAATCTTATTATCTTTTTTCAGTTTTGTGAGTTAGAATTTTCCTCCAAAATTTCTTAGCAGCCATCTTGGAGAGGTATAAAATATTTTCTAGATTTTTACATAGATAGTACCTTTATTCTCACATAATTAGGGATTTGTACAAATTTATCTTGTCCACTTTTAGTGATTTTGTGGTATACTCCTTAATTTATTTTCCCACATCTTTACACTCTCAGTGATCATACCAAGGACCTGGTTCTATTATCACTCTTTTTACTTGATACTTCAATAAAGAACCTGTTAATGGACGACGAGAGCGATGTAGTAAAATTATGGTAGATATTTTCTATATTTTCCATACCATATAGAGGAAATATAGCATTTCTTAAATCATGAAGGAAAATGACATATTTGTTTTTATTGAAGATTAGGTGCTTTTGGCCATGATAGTTTTCCTCTTTGGGATCGCTATTCATGACAAAACTGGGAGTCATAATTAAAATCCTCTAATAAAAGTCAGGCTCATGGTTGTTGAATATGTCAAAATCTGTTATTTCGTTGTATACATGGATATCATATATAATATAATCTACCACACTACTGCCAAGCCCATGAATACAACTCATTTGACTAGAATTTGGCCATTTTATTGAATCGTTGCAAATTATAATATCTTAAGCACTACAGAGCTTGACCAACACAAATTCAAATAAATTTTTCACCTAGATCTGAAGAACTTATTTTGTACCTATTAGCTAGTGCATGGTCTTTGTCTAACCAAAGAGGATTAGGGTTGGAATAGTTGCTAAAAATAATAGCTTGCAGGTTACTTGAAGTTAGGGCATTGAAGTAACCCATCAAAAGGATATTTCATTCCTTCCTTAGACTAGAAATATCATGTTCTAAACCATTATAAGGGCATTTTTTATCTAAATTGTTTTTCTTATAGAAGTTATAATTAATAGTGAAAAAATAACAAATAACTATGTAGGTTTTTTTATCATTAATGCTTGTAATATCTATCCAAATATATTGGTTATAAGGTTATTTCTTATAAATCCTAACATGAGGGGAAATGTTCTTCTTTATGTAATGGGATATACCACTAATGTCTCTACGATAGGAACATGTATTCCATATCAACCATAGGGCATATCCTTCTATATTAGGAACCTTGGTTTCGTCATGTTCCCAAGTTTCCACCAATAATATATTATCAATTTCACTCAGGATCCAACTTAACTTTAGCCCTTTGCTCCATGGGAAGCCCTGATAGTTCCAGGAGAAGATCCAGAGTGTGTCAAATTTCTATTTATTACTATCTTTTTTATTTCTATCTCGAATAACAACTGTTATGTTTCTAATTAATGCCCATTTTCCCTCGTTCCTAGCTTCTTTTACCTTTTGTATAAAATGATTTTCCATCTCCTTATACAATGAATTGTATTAGGAGAATACTACTCCATGGTGCATGTGGGATAACTCCTTTTACATAACATTATAGTTATTTATGCCTTCCTTTGTTGGATAAGATATCATAATATCTTACAACATCACACTATACATGTCAAACCCCAAAATTTTCGAAAAATTTAAAACTTTGGTAAATAACATAAAATTCATATTAATGCAGTTATTAAATTTTGAATTAGATAATGCTACTGATATTGTAAATGAATGACCCTTTTAATTATATTCTCTTTAATGAATATTTTCTTTTCAGTTACTGAATGTTTTTCTGTTTGTGACATAAGGTGAATTTGTCGTGAAAAGATGGGGCTTACTTAGCGTTACGCTAATGCATAAAGTTCCTTCTGTTCTTACAGATGACAGGTAAAGTTCGAGTTACTGCTAACAATTTTTAAAGTAATACTCCTCAATTTGCTGTACCAAAACATTCAGTAAAATTTAATGCATACTAGCCAGTTTTATCGTGCCTTTGAAGGTAAAGCTTTTTCCATTACTCCTTTTAAGATTTCCTCTAGAGTATTAGAACATTTATAAATTACTAAGATGCAAAAATAGAAATAGATAATGTTTCTTTTCTATCACAATAAGTAATATTGGATTACTATAACAGGCCTACTTCTATTTACTTGTCGTTACTGCATTGTGCCAAAAATTCCAACTCAGAAATGTTTTGATTAGTAAAAACCAGGCGTACTGTCTGAAATGAATCTTATGTTACCTTTTTAGAGTTTGTATGAAAAGGATATTACCTCTTTCTACAAAGACAGTAAAGGGATAAACTATATGCACCTCTAGCGTGAGTTCCAGATAATCATAATCTAGACTTATTATAAGTTTTTCAGACTATAACATTAGAGAAGATGGCGATAGTAATTTATATAAAACTGCTTAGTTATACTCTTATTATTCATATCTTTGAAATATTTAAATAAGAATGACAACCTTAAAACTTAAAACTTGTCATATACAGTAATTTAAACCAGTAAAGTATGTTATCAGTAGAGAAAAGGTATGATCAATGTATAGAGTAAGCTTTCCCAATTTTATAACATAAGTTTTAAACCTACAGGTTTCATTCTTAACTTCACTTTAATGAAGGAAAAATAACAAGTTTTCCTACCATCTAAACAAATATATAACATCAAATACTATGTAGCAGATTTGCAAATATCTTACCTAGCTTTACCTATGACTTGGGTATAAATAACAAGTATAGAGTTCAAGGCATAGTTCAAAACTTAACATTTTGCTCATGCTATTATATCCTAAAAAGGAAATAGATTCTAAACCTTCTATGTCTAGAATCTTTCAAGTCTAAAACTTGATTAATATTCTTATTGCTTATAATATAGGACCTAAAATCTTATAAGGCATAGTTTTTATGAAAACAAGGTAAATATAACACATTGTTTTAACTCCAAAGTTATTCGAGGTATAATGCATAGGTTAACATCCATACAAAAATTCATGGTTTATATCATATGTTAGCAATGATAATACTCATCATTCCAACGCTATTATTAATGTTT
Source organism: Pseudotsuga menziesii (assembly GCA_001517045.1). NCBI lineage: Eukaryota > Viridiplantae > Streptophyta > Pinopsida > Pinales > Pinaceae > Pseudotsuga > Pseudotsuga menziesii. The sequence continues at coordinate 299,974 of LPNX010702117.1, forward strand.
TTATTGTATTATAACGAGCAGGTCCAAGCATAAGTTAACGACTATTATGGTTTCCAAATGAAAATGATTGGAATGAAAATGATTGCAATGATCAGCATGGACTATAGCTCTCGACCCACTCCCATGCAATTATTTTTGCACTGACGTGGTCACGTCTTAGCCAAGCATTGGCGCCTTATAACTTGTCTTGACCCTAAACTTGGAATTCCTCCTTCGTGCCCGGGCCTTTGGCCGTTGCTCTGCAAACCCTTGTTGACCTGGTTACTCTGGTTTCATTTTTCCATTGGCTTCGATTCTTCCTTGGCTCTACTAGTTCTTGGAAGGAATTATAAGACTGTAGCTCCAAGCTTACCTTGTAACGCCTGCCATTGCTAGGGATTGGTTCGGTGGAGTTACTGTTTCATTCCTGTCGACTCCAATGAGTGTATTTGTTCCCTTCCTCAACGCGTGGTATGCATTCTCTGTTGGCTGTGCGCTAGCTGTTAGTGGATAAGTTTGAGGGTTATCTCCTTCCTTATTGCTGGGTTCCAAATACTGAGATACGTTGGGCGATATATCACTAGACTGGTTGCCATTTCAAAAGCCAATTCCTCGTTGGACTGCACGCTTCAATCACTGCGAGGGTTTTTAAAATTCTTACTAGGTAATTTATATTTAATCTCTTTTAAAAATATATCATTAGTTGCAGGCTCTTTTTCTTTTTAAAATCCTTTATATTTAAGAGTATTGGTTAACGCTTGGTCGCATCAAAAACTGCAGGTAATTATGCTCATTCTCTCGGCCTGTCAGTTGCTTGAGAACTACAGCACCTCGGCCATTGGTAAGCCCTGGTCTCTTCATAGCTGGTTTACCTTATGCGAGTCCTTGCAAGTAAAGATGGTTTCGCCATATGGTTTTGTTCGACCTGCAGGGTTTTAGGTTGTTTTTGTTTTAAATCCAACAACAAGCATTAGGGTTTATACCCCAGCTTGTATGTATAGCCTCACGGCTATGACTGTAAAATGCAATACGGCTTTGGCTGTATGTGCAATGCGACTTTGATTGTAAATATATCTGGGTTTAAAGTAAGGCCGAACCGGCTGTAGCTTTCTTTTGATGTTACTATCTTTTAAACAAGTTGGAAAGGCTGTAAGCCATTATATCGATTTACTGGGGTTCTAACTCGATGTTAGTGCTGTGTTGATAGTTATTATTATTGTATACTTTGTATAAATTTTGGTAATTATCTTCGGATATTTAACCTGTAACTAGATTTTGTAGTTTCTTCTTTAATTCTTTTCTGGTTTATACTTTAGTAAAAACCCAAGTTAAACTTTTAAACCTTATGATTGTGAACTGGAAGTAAACCTATCATTAACTTCCTTGCTAGTAGGTTAAACAGATTTTTATAGGGTTTAACCCTAAATCCATAATTAGTTTTAGTTCAGTCTGTAAAAATTTTAACTCTGTTGGTTTGTAAATAAAATAAAAAGTTTAAAGAATTCAGCTCGCTGTCGAGCATTACACCAGTTCTTTGTTTAACCTTTTTGTTTTAAGATAACAGCTTTGTTTTTCTTTTTAAAAGAGAAACATAATCATTAAGCTGTTGATAAACTTGTTAATGAAGTTCTGTAGAGTTAAAAACTTGTTCTACTATTTCTGAACAATATGTAGGGTTTATACCCTTACCACAGTTATGATTGTTAGTATTTTTTTTTTTTATCTTCTTGTAAATAAAATTTGTTATTAGTTTATGTGTATTAGTTTATACATTAACTTCTATTTAATAGCAAGTTAAATGCATACTTTTTAATTTACAATCCTGTTTTATTATTATTGTATTTTACCATTGTTTCTAAATGTTTGTAAAACATCTTTCAAATACATAAAGTATTACTAGTTTATGTATAAACATACTCAAATATACATTGTGAGTAATAAATTTAGGTTTGGTTTTGAATTCATACTATATATATTGAAATAGTATTATTATACTGTGAATAATGTAAGTACATTATTAGTAAGCAACAACAATGTTACTTTTATTACTTTTTTAATTATTAATACTATAATTAACCAGTGCATGGTTTATTATTAACCTATAAGGACTGGATATAAACTCAAATATTTTTAAATATTAATTCTTTGTTCTTAGTTTATAAATATAAAACTCTGGTGTAAAGAATCCTTCTCTTTAGTAGTATAATATAATATAAAACAGTTTTCTAGGCTGTTTAAGCTGTATCTATAAAAACCAGTATTTACAGGTTTAAAAGAAATCTGGAATACAGAATAATATTAATTCTGTATCTAGTTCTTGTTTTGAGTTTTTTTCTAAGTAAAGAAATTATTTGAAAACAAGAAAAGAAATTTTTAACAAATAAATGAACTTTAGATTAAGTTCTGCGTTCTTTTCTGATCAGTATCTGATGAATAAATCACAGGATACAGTAAAATTATAAAAATATAAGGCACTAGTGATTGACGAAAATATCTAGTTAGGAAACTCAGTCCAGAAAAGTAATACTTCTGAGACTGAACTATTGTGCTAGAGTACTATCTGGTAATACCAGATGTGGAAAAACATAGTGTTACTAACAAGATTTTACTACTAACATTCCAAAATACTAATTGATTACTCAGACATAAAAATAATTATAACATACATCCATTTACACTCTGAAATACATAAAGAAATGAATGAAGAACCTGTTTAATGCTATGGACAACAACAGCAATGGGAGGCCGTTCCTCCCTACCAATTCCTGGAGAGCGCTCAGACAGCGACTTCTCAGGACCCCCGAGCTTGCTCTAGTCTCCCTAGCTTGGAACTAGGTGCAGCAAAATAGATACAGTCTTCAACTCAGTATCAACTCAGAACTTATCAGTAAGTTCTCCCAGCTAAAAAGTTGTAAAATAACCAAGTTACTGCAGCATTCCTCTCAAACAACTTCCTTACTATTTTTCCCTCTTCCTCAATGAATTTCCTGAATAACATTCACCTGAATGCATTCTCTCTGGAAAATAACTGAGCCCCTGAGCTCTCCTCATTGAGTACTTTTAAAGATTGCCTAGGTCTTAGTTGGGTTAGCTGTCATTTAATGAGCCACCTGCTCACATTCCACTTTCTTGGGGAATCATGACCCCAAATATAGGGAAGTTGCCACATGCAACTTAGGAAGTGTTTGAGGATGCTGCCACTTGTCTTTTGCCTGCCACCTAGTTCCATCCACCAGTTTGACCAGTAACCTCTTTTTAACAGCTCTCCCATGCTGTTGTCTCCATAATTTATTTATTAAATAATAAAATATTCTGAATTACACTCCATTATTGTTGACTCTGCTGAGTCATCAATCCTTACTTAGGATTAATTTTAACATAATGTCTCAGAAATATAATAAAACAATTTACATAATTTTACAAAATTGGGGTATGTGACAATACATCATTAGAAATTTTATAATACTAAAATTAAACATTCCAGCATAACTATTGCAACCATTGATTCAATTGAGCAACACTAATATCACCTTGGCAGGGTTTGATGTCTACTTCTGCTTCCATTTTGAATAAAGATTTTGAAGAAGTGATGGAATTGTAACTTTTTTTAATTTTTAATTTTTATTTTGTCTCTACTCCATTTTTGGGTCTTCATTATTTCTATATTTACTGTCTGATTCAACTTCCAAATTAGAACATGAAAATCCCCAAAAGGTCCAAACTTTATCTCTATAGATTCCATGAGAATGGGCATAATGTGAGAGATGTCAACAACTTGTGATTTGAGTTTTGAAAATTGCTCCTTTACTCATCTTATCGACTTCTATTACTAGACTAGTTTGCCATGAATAGGCTTTTAAAACCTCTTTCTTACACCAATTCCTAGATCCTGCAACTTCCCAGCTAAACCTCAAAGAAAATTTCTCTAATACCAATACGATCTATAAACTACTATGGATATTCCATAGAAACAATTCATTAAAAAAATATTATAATATTCTACAATAACTTTTTACCAAGTGTTATACCTCATTTTCCATATTTAATTTTACTTGCTTGATGCTAAAATAAACATAATGTAACTAAAAACGAAATGAAAGAAGCAACCAAATCACAAACCATCCACATAATAACACAAGATATACCTTGGAAAAACACATTATGGGAAAAAGCTAGCTTAAAGGGAAGGCATATGCTCTGCTCTTTTCTTCTAATCAATGTAATGCAAATACAAAGAAATGAGCACTCACTATAGAGTTTCCATGGACTATGTGGCCAATAAGGATGTTGTTGGCCTAATCTATGAATGTAAACCAGGGCATGTAATTTTAATTGTCAATCCGGTATTTGTAAACTTAGAAGCACATACAACATATATGGTTTCAGATCTAAACTTATTTTTTAAGAATTAATTCTAAGATAGATCGAACACTTGTAATGTTAAGAAATACTAAACTCCCTTAGAGGAGAAGATTTCATTAGATTCTTTAACATTCACCAGTACTCCATTCATCAACTATTCTAAGTCTAAGATATTTAAGAAGTATGGAGATCTATATCATTCTGTTGTTGAAGACAAAATTATATATTGAATTCTTTTACAACAAATTCACTCACAAAATATATGCTAGTGCCACAACAAGTTGTAAGTCCTAGAAAAATCACTAAACCAATACATGCTAGGATTCAAATTTAATTTGAAACAATACTGTAACAATATGTATTTAATGGAAAATTACATGGAATTAAAATTCAACTCATAACATGAATTCAATAGTAAACTACAAGAAATAACGATTCAACTCATACCAAAGAAAACGATGGGATGGGAAGAAATGTGCAGGCTTCGCAAAGGGGGCCCTTGCACACTTGATTGAAATCAAATATTATATACTCTATTGGAGATGTAATCGGAGAAACCGCAGTATCGAAATGACCAAGTCAACATTTCGAATCCATATCAGGATCCATCATCAGGACAAAGTCGAATGTGGAGAGAGTGAGAACCAATGTTAAATACTGGAACCGGTTAGAAAGTCTAAGGTCGGTCGCGGAGACTAGGGTTACCTAGGTCGAAAAATTTTAATTTTTAAATTTTATTTGATTACAACTTGCGCGGAGAAATTATTCTCTAAACCTATTATTCGAAAAAGAATTGTTTATATTATTAAATCTTAACGATGGCTAAATTGAGACTTTTAATCATTTTTAGCCCTAAATTTATGAATTGATTCTTAAAAAACTACTTAATGCCCAAAAGTTTAAAACCCTAAAGTTATAAATTTATTATCATTAATAACACTTTTAAAAAACATTAGAAATTTTGAATTTAGTATTAGGTTTTTAAAATTGGTTATTAATAATAATAAATTTAAAAACTTTAAAATTTTTAGGTTTATTACTAATGTTTTTTAAAAGTGTTATTAATGATAATAAATTTATAACTTTAGGGTTTTAAACTTTTGGGCATTAAGTAGTTTTTTAAGAATCAATTCATAAATTTAGGGCTAAAAATGATTAAAAGTCTCAATTTAGCCATCGTTAAGATTTAATAATCTAAACAATTCTTTTTCGAATAATAGGTTTAGAGAATAATTTCTCCGCGCAAGTTGTAATCAAATAAAATTTAAAAATTAAAATTTTTCGACCTAGCTAACCCTAGTCTCTGCGGCCGACCTTAGACTTTCTAACCGGTTCCAATATTTAACATTGGTCCTCACTCTCTCCACATTCGACTTTGTCCTGATGATGGATCCTGATATGGATTCGAAACGTCGACTTGGTCATTTCGATACTGTGGTTTCTCCGATTACATCTCCAATAACCTATCACCACAGAAATTTGGCAACAGAGATTATATACTCTGTTAACTACTAATTAATTACTCCAACATCACAACAAAACACCAATTGAATAATGATTCAAAGATCTACAATGAAATTAAGTTTCAAAATACAAATTCCCAATTTTCCAAGTTATCAAACTATGTATACTTTGAGGTATTTATACAAAACTTTTATAACTATAAATGATAAAATCACTCCTAATATGAGGATGAGGTCATGTATTTCCTCTCAAAAGTTTGAATTCATCTTTTAGATCCACAAAAATGGGCAAATCCCCATGAAATTTCAAAACTACCAGATTTTATGCTAGAAAATCAAGTTTTTCATGTACAGATGGCATGGTTTGACCAGCGTTGACTAGACACATGAGAAGCTAATTTCATGAAGCTGATAGGTATTCATCCATCCTTGGACATCATGGAATCTTCCACATGTCTTATATTAGGTCCAACTGTCCTGCAAGTATGCAAAGCTTGGAGTAATTATGGGGAGTTGCAAAATCCTGTAATTTTTGTTAAAATTTAATTTCAATGCTTTAAAAATTGCAAAATTCAATTCATGAAAAGAAGTGACAATTATACCTCATATAATCATGTTTGAAGGAAGTATGGATAAGATATGGAGGATTTGGATGGTCATTTGAAGGAAAAACATGGAATTTTATGACAAAATAAACTTAAAAAATGGTGACCAACATCTCTCCCAAGAGGAAGATCTTGCATGTCCTCATGCAAAAAAAAGTATTTTTTTAGACTGTTGTTAATTTCAATGTGCCACCTCTGTTGTATCTTCATTTACCTATGTTGTATGAAGAACTTTTGACTTCTGGTATTTTATCTTAAATGTCTTCCTTTCCTGATACCATTTGCGTGCTTGTTTGGCAATGACAATACTTTGAATTTGAAGCCTCTTATTCTTCTTGGTCATTCTTTCGTTCGCTTTTTTAAGATTCTCTCCAAGCAATTCCAATTCCTTTACCTTTCCTTTTAACTCCCTTATCTTCTTACCTTTCTTTGAAAATCCTTCATTTTTCATCTTTCTTGTATCCTCACTAGTTTCTTGTTCATAAGTGGAAAAAGTAGTATTCATTACTTCATTACTTTGCTCCTTTTCACTTATTGGATTTTCTTTTTCTTGATCTTCCAAAGTCTGAATATATGCACATTGGATTTTTTGTGGCTCATCATCATACTTTGTTATCTATCCTTTTTGCACTTGTTGGCGTTTTCTTGATTTTTTCTCATATGTGGTGAATATTTTCTGTTTTATTTGGAATTCTTTTTATACTTTCACCATGCTTCTTGTTCTTATCCACCCCATTGGTTGTTTTGGGCTTATTTCCTTGGATTCTTGTACATCCTCTTCATTATCTGTTATCATCAAAATTAATCTTTCCTTTATTTCTTCTTCCATTGTTTCAAAACCATTTTCAATCACAAACTGCTTCCATGACAAGTCCTGCTTTTGTAATTCATGCATGACGGTCATTTTGATAGATCCATAATGGTATAGAATTTTTTCTTTAAGCCTTTCTTGTTTCTGCATAGCCTTGGCCATATTAGAAAGGCTTTGCAATAAGAAGTAAGGCATATTGATTTCACAGTCATTCTTCAAGTGTTCAAATCAACTTGATGTGATATAAGTACACAATGTTGAACCTTCCTTCACAAGTGACAAATGTGTGAATGATATAGGCTATTTAATCCCATGGATGAATCAACCAACTTCTTGGAATTATTTTTTTCTAATCTACCGATGTTGCTCTAGATCTGGATATGAAAGGTGTCGATGATTTATCTTTAAATTGTTTTTTTCTAAAGTACCTTTCTCCATGTTGAGGTAACCTAGTGATTTGTGCAACAATGTCTTCAGAAAGTCTGATGGTGAAGTCACCTACTGTAGCCCTCTCACCATTAAATGAACAAGCAAATTCTAGACCAACCTTTTCAGAACATCCATCAATTTTTTCAAAGAAAGAAACCCACTAGTTCTTTTCAAAAATCTCCAAACAATCCTTATGAATTGTGGACGCATCAAACCTTTCTGGTTCAAACCTAGAGAGCATTTTTTAATTTCAACAAAAAAAAACCTTCTATTTCTTCAAAAATTTGATCCCATGTAGTCTTTTTCAAAAATATCTTGCTAAATTTCCAATTATGTATATTTCAAAAAGAAATTCTGTTAAAACAGAAACAAAGAATTTTTATTTTTTCTTCAAATCAAGAGGTGAAGAAGAAATACAATTTTTCTTTGTAACCACCATGATTTTTTTATGAAAATGTGCACCTGTCAATCCAATTAAAAAAAAAAACTCCTACTGTGTCTATGTTGAACTTCAGCTCTGTTTTTTTTTATCAATTCTCTGCAAATAATGATCTTGTTCTTTCTTAGAATGTTCCTTTTTAGTGTTAGTTGTAATGAATAATTTTTAACAACGAATTTGCACTTACCTTACCTCAAATGACTCCTTCTTGAACATGTTCCTCTATCCAAGATTTGCGCACCCAATATCCTGTGTATCTCTCAATTTTTACTGTCTTTAGTTTTGGATTATCATACAGATGAAATTCGTATGTTGACAAATGAAATTTTCAACATACTAATTTTTTTTCCAAATGTCTCTAAACAGTATTGATTAGCTTAGCAACATGAGTTCAAATCTCAGGAACAATCAACAATGTTTCCAAAGAACTTTATGAAGGTAAGCATGTTGGAAAAATACCAATTCTCTTTGTAAAATTCATGTCTTTTAACAGAGTAGGAGTGGATATTTCATTTTGGACAAAACGCATTTCAAGGCTTGTGCTCTTTACTTACCCCTGCACTGGAAGATTTAGTCCATTCCTACCCATCAACTCCATACTTAGAAAAAATCGTGGAGGAATAAATGATTGTTGAGGATGATTGCATGCTACTTATGAATTTTCATTCCTTCCTTTATCATCATTATTCCTTCAATCACATCATATTTCACCATAATTTCATTTTATAATATGCCCATTTTATACTTTATGCAAATTTTGTTTAACTTATAACTCCCAATGCATATGTCCATGTTAGAGCATGTAACTTATAACTCCCAATGCATATGTCCAGCTTGGAGCATATTTCTATTTTTTGCTTTGTGAAACTCCTTTAGGTTAAATCCATAAGAACATAAATCATCTTATATTTTTTAAAGAACCCCTCCTTATAACCTTTCCTTATAAAAAATGACTAAATTTTCAGTATGTTTGAAGTTGCAGTAGTAAGGCTAAGATTTGAAAATCTTTCTTGTAACCAAAACAAGTCCCTTTATCATTGTTTTTTATGTTTTTAGGGTAATGGAATGAAAGAAAAGAATGCAGGAGGTTGTGAGGGTAATAGGTACTTTTGTCACGACTTAAAAATGAATAATTTATGCAAAAAAAAATTAAAACATTAAAAGAAAATTCTTACATACTTATTTGTTGCTCCTTTTATTGTGCGTTGTCATGCTACCTTGTTGTACTATATTAGATTGGAGTTTTGCTGCAAAAATCGAAAATTATTTACTACTCTTGCTATGATCTTCAAAAAGTTGTTAAATTTGTGGCAAAGTTCTTCTTAGGTCCATCTGCTTGTACCCTTCAGGTCCCTCTGCTTGACTTCTTCACTGACTATGGTATGTTTGTTTTTAGGTCCCTCTGCTTTGATTCTTTTCACTTACTTTGATATGATTTTTCAGGTCCCTCTGCTTTGATTCTTTTCAGGTCTCTCTTCTTGAATGCTTCAATGGCCTTGATATGTTGCCATCTGCTTGCACCCTTCAGGTCCCTCTGCTTGACTTCTTCACTGACTATGGTATGTTTGTTTTTAGGTCCCTCTGCTTTGATTCTTTTCACTTACTTTGATATGATTTTTCAGGTCCCTCTGCTTGACTTCTTCACTGACTATGGTATGTTTGTTTTTAGGTCCCTCTGCTTTGATTCTTTTCACTTACTTTGATATGATTTTTCAGGTCCCTCTGCTTTGATTCTTTTTAGGTCTCTCTTCTTGAATGCTTCAATGGCCTTGATATGTTTCCATCTGCTTGTACCCTTCAGGTCCCTCTGCTTGACTTCTTCACTGACTATGGTATGTTTGTTTTTAGGTCCCTCTGCTTTGATTCTTTTCACTTACTTTGATATGATTTTTCAGGTCCCTCTGCTTTGATTCTTTTCATGTCTCTCTTCTTGAATGCTTCAATGGCCTTGATATGTTGCCATATATAAAAGGTTTTTCAAGAAAACTTAGAATTTTGACTTCTTTTTTTTAACCAAAACTATTTCTTTTTGTATTTATAAAGAATAGATTGAGCTTTCACCCAATTACAAAAAGTTCCAAAAAAATGCAGCTCCTTACAACCAAAATAATTTTATCACAGAATGGGATGCGTTAAACAAGATCCTTCATTGACACTTAACATTCCTCGAGGAAGAAAACAACCCTGATTGGCTTTGAGGTCTGCCTGCTTGTTGAAATTGCGAAAAATGTGGAAAGAGGTGACTGAATCAAAATCGATCAAAATGCAGTGCAACTGTTGCATGGTCACATTCAGGCTGAGAGAATTGAACATTGATTCAGAATTTAAAATTTTGATGATGATTTTAGAATCTCCAAAGTTTTGCAAGTTATTATGACCTGCTTCCTTTGCAAGTTGACAAGCTTTCAAAAGAGCAAATAATTCTGCTTGATTATTTGTTGTTTGCCCAATTCCCCAACTGAAACTAGTTTCTAGTTTCCCACCTCGACAGAAAATCAAGCACCCTGCCCTAGATTTTCCTAGGTTTCCTTTTGATGCTCCATAAAAAAATATCGAAGCTTTATTTGTTTATTGCCACCAATCTGAAAATTCCTTTTCTGAAAGTCTGACCTGCCAAAATGGTTTAATAACATGTCTACTTAAACCCTTCTGAATTTTATCCAATGACTTCGAACCAAGACAAATGTGTTCTGCTTCTAGATTAGCGCCAACTAATTGAAGATTGCCTACTGCTTCCAAAATAAAAGCCTTAGCTTTTGATGCTACAAATTCTGGTTTCGGTATTTTGTTGTTGAAGATCGAATCATTTCTAGCCAACCAAATTTTCCACCAAATAAATTTTGGAATAACTTGCTAGATTTTTCTCCAAGCATGACTAGAAGGAAGAACACCAGGATACCTTGATTGCCAATTTTTAAAAGGAGTAATAGGTTCAACGTTTAAAGGAAAAAAAGAGTAAGGCATCCCACTCAGAACAAAAACCCTGACTTTTTGAGCAAAAACGCAATCGATTAAAATGTGAGTTGTAGACTCATCAGCTTGATGACAGAAGAAGCACCTATATGGTCCAAAAAAACCCCTTTTAATCAATTTTTCTCCGATTAATATTTTCTGATCCATTATAGTCTAAATAAAAAAAAAAAAAATTGGAACGCTGGGCATGTTACACACTAATTTCCACAGAGTTGCGTTGTGGGTGCCTAAAGGGCCCAGATCCAACTGTGATGAAATCTGTAATTGCTTATACCCGATAGCAGTCGAATAAGTTCTAGATATTCCCCATCCCCACGAATATTTACAGGTGCTATGAATTGGATCCGGTCCATTCAGCCTGGCGAATAGCAAAATTTGTTGAGCAGAGCAAATTGGAGGGTCGTGTTCTGTTGTTGAGTGAAGGGACCGCGTGATCCAACTTCCATTGGCATCCCAAACGGTTATATTACCTAGTTTGCTAATTCCTTTAGTAATCATCCAATTTCTAAACTCAAAAACATAATCATCAAACTTTAAAGGAGTGAGACCATTAATTTTTTCATCCCAAAGAAGAGTATGTTTTCCATTACCTGGGATTCGATACAAATGCTGAGCGAAAAAATCGAGCCCTTTCTTGCACAAATTCCAGATAGTGGATCCTTTTAGGGTGTTTTCCGTTTGAATATTTTTTAATGTTCCTCCATGAAGCTATTTTTCCAGAAAATGTGACTAACATGATCCTTTTTGTTGGAGAACAACTTCCATAATAATTCTCCTCCCAATGCTAAGTTAGAAATTCCTCGATCTTTGATTTGGAGTTCTCCTTCATAAACTGGTCTTTTTACAATTTCCCATTTAACCAGGTGCATGCAGTTCTGACTTCCTTTCCCACCGCTCCATAAAAAGTCTCTAAGCAATTTTGAAATCTGATCCGTAATAGCTTTTGGCCCCAGGAGTAAAGAAGATTGCTAAGTAGGAATAGAGGAGAGAACTGACTTGATCAAAGTAACCTTTCCTGCCTTTGTAATCCAGTGACCTCCCCATGAAACAATCTTTTATTTAATCTTATTAATGATTTCCAGCCATAGAGAAGGATTATTTTGTCCCAAGGTTAAAGGTAAACCCAAATATTTGACCTTGTCCCAAGAAGCATATCCTAGAAAACCCAGGATCTACGAAATTTTATCCATTTTTGATAGATCTGTATTCCAACTGAACACTGCACTCTTACAGTAATTGATTAGAGCACCTGAAATAATGCATAATTGATGCATAATTTCAGAGAAGACTCTTGCCATTTTTAAGGAAGCCCCTCCCAAGAGCAAGGTGGCATATGTGAAGAGAGAACGGTTGATAGCTTCTACTCTAGCTACTAAAATTATACCTGGAATAAGCCCATCCCTTTTTCCTGTGGTTAGCTTCCTACTTAGAGAGTCGACCAAGAGAATGTACAAGAATGGCGACAAAGGATAACCCTGCCGAAGACCCCTAGTAGCTTGGAAGAAGTTTGTGGGTCTGCCATTTACTAATGGCGATATCCAGGGATTGTTAATACAAGCTTTAATCAAGTTTAAAAAGCCAGAACTAAATCCAAAAGAGAGAAGAAATGAGTAAAGAAAGGAATGCTTTACCTAGTCAAAGGCATTTTCCATGTCAAGTTTGATAAGCATGCCCTTCTCCTTCCTAAGAAAACTAGAATGCATAGCTTCCTGAACTTGAATAACATTATCCAATATATGCCTCCCTTTTACAAACCCTCCTTGAAGAGGAGAAATTAGCTTCCCAAGCAAAGGTTTAAGCATGTTTGCTAATAGTTTAGAATAGATTTTATAAGACACATTGCACAGAGAAATAGGTTTGAATCTATCCAAGGACGAAGGATTAGCTTCTTTAGGGATTAATGCAAGAAAAGTGGAGTTTGTGCAGCCACCCACTTTGGCTTTAACCTAGAATGATTTTATCATTCAGAGAAGATATTTCCTAATTACTGTCCAGGAATTTCGATAAAAGTGGAAGGAGAATCCATCAGGACCAGGAGCTTTATTTGACTCCATGGACCATATAACATCAATAATTTCTTGTTCCGAAAAAGGATGCATAAACTTGTCGTTTTCTTCCTTACTCACCAAACTAGGAATATTGGACAAAAAATCAGAGGTATAATCTGAATTAGAGGAGCCATCTTCCCTACATAGATTCTGAAAATGAGCTTTGGCCAATTGTTTGATTTGAGAAAATCCTTTGACCACTTCGCCAGACTTGAGGGACATTTCCGAAATATGATTTTTACAAAGTCTAGCTTTGCACTTCTTATGAAAGAAGGAGGTATTCCTATCTCCAGCTTTCAACCAAGTACTCCAGGACTTTAGTCTCCAGTATTCTTCTTCTCATATGAAATATTGGAAAGAATTGAGATAATCCTTTTGCTCTTTTTCAATTAAAGCAAGAGTAATTTCTGTCTCTTCCATTTCAAGTTAAATTTTCTCCAATTTTTGAAGAGCTTCTCTTCTTTCACTGATTGGATTTTTTTTAGAGTGTTTGACCCAATCCTTAAGCGCAACTTTTGTATTTATGAGCTTCCTCTCCCAAACATAGTTCAGAGATCCCACCACTAGAAGGTTCCAAGCCATAAATACAATGCTCATAAAACCATCATTGTCTTTCCACAATAGACTGAATTGAAATGGAATGGGACCAAGGTCCTCTTCATCTTCAAACTGCAATAGAATTGGCTTATGATCTGAGGTGATCTTAGGTAGAATACTAGAGGAGATAACATTTTTATCCAACAACATAGAACTCTGCACTAGAAAACGATTAAGTCTAGCCGAGATATTAGCTGCTCCCAGCTTGTTATTTGACCAGGTGAACCTTCCATGCTTTGGTTTGAAGTCTATCAGCTCCCATGCTAAAATGAAATTATCCACTATTTTCAGGATAGGGTCTTTCCCATACATGCCTCCTGAATTTTATTTTTCATTTAATATTAAATTTAAATCACCAGCGACTATGATATTAGAGAAGGAATTAGAATCAAGGCAAGCTGCCAGCGAACTCCAATAGGCTCATTTTTCTTGAATGTTGACTGACACATAGAGATTAAAGAGACAAATCGTTTGCTTACTTGGAATATGAGTAAGTTTTGTAAAGATCCAATGTTGCGGAGAGAGAGAGTTTTCAAGATAAAAAGCATTTTCTGGCCATAAAGTGGAAATTCCACCAGTAGTGCCTCTAGCACTCGCCGCCTTACCAGCATTAGTTTTCCATCTTTTACAACTAATGGAGAGAAGACTATCCTCATCGATTTTAGTCTCTTGGAGAATAAGAACGTCTGGAGAATCCATTCTTATAATATCATTCATAGCTTCAACTTTTGAAGAATGTCCCAGCCCTCTACTATTCCAAGAGACCAAGTTCATTATTTGACTGAGGGGGCAGGGCCTCCTCTGGCCCGGGTGCTCCTAGTAATTGACATCTCTATAGTTGCTTGACTCCCTTGCATCTTAAGACGTTCGACTTCTTCCTCCTGAATCATATTATGAGATTTTTTCCCTTTTCTAGATGACCTCTCTAATGGATCTTCTTCAGATGAACCAGAATTGTCAATAGGTTTCTTTTTTTTCCCATTCCTGCATATGTAGGAGAATGTCCTTCCGTGGGAATGTTGAGTTCTGATTCAGCAAGTCCTCTGACTTCTTCAAATGATTGAATTTGAGATTGAGGGACTTCTCCTTCTTCAAGTACTATAAACACTTGTTTTTCCAGGGTGCTTAATACTTCAAAAGTATTTTGAGTGGATGGATCCTTCATAGCTGCTCCATTTTCTTTCTGTTTCTACCCATGGGAGTTGCTACTTGTCCCCAATTCTATTCTTTGTCTAGAGACTTTATTCCCATGCTTTGCAGATTTTTGAACTTGGGTCCATTGGTCTCCCTTTTCTTTAACAACTTCTTCTTCAATTTTTTTCTTGCAAGATCTGGCAAATGCCCATAACCATGAAAAAATATACACCTAAAGGGTAATTACTCATAGTCTAGCTCTTGAACATAGCCCAGTCTGCTACTGTCAAATTAATAGCTTCAGGGAGCCCTACATCCAAATCCACTTCAACACAAATCCTGGCACAAGTGTATTGATCTCTGCGATCAACCCTGTCAATGTATTTCTCCAGAGTATTTCCTATAGCTTCTAGGGATCCCGAATTCCAACAATGGAGAGGAAGATGCAGCAACCTAACCCAAAAAGGAACCACAGAGGGGAAATCTTGATTTAGATCAAAATCTGGAGTCCATTTATTCAAGTAGAGTCCTTGAGGACCCATGAAATATGGCTAGTTTCTAAAGATTAAATCTCTATCAGCTGAATTTTCAAAGAGAAAAAGATAATATCCCTTACCTATCATATTGTTTCAAATATATTCTGAGATGAGAGGTTTTTAGTTCCTATTAACCCACCCTGCAATTGTCTTAGGGGAAGGCCAAAGACTGGTGAATTGGCCAATGAGGCCTCGGTCAACAATATTTAAAGTTGTTTGGAAAGTTTGATCCACTGGAAGAGAAACGGAAGGAATACTGTCAAGATTCTTTACAAAATATTGTTGGTTCTAGGTAAGTTTCCTCTTGCTTCCTGAAGCTGCCAACCTCCTGAAGGCATTTATACCAGGATCAGGGGGATCTCCTCCTTCCATCAATACTGAAATAGATCTTCAAAAGCCAACAGTGAAGAGATCCAACGCAGAAGCAACGTTGAGATTTCTCCTGCAATCAAATCACCAGGAAAAAACAAGAAATAGGTTCACAAATCTAATGCTCAACCAGCACCGATCTAGATGAGCCAAAACAACACTGATCTTCAGGGAAGAAGAGCCAAAAATTCATCCACCAAGCCAAGATGAGAGAGGAAACCAAAAATCTTCTTGGAGCGTGTTTTTTGGTTCAAAACCCTCGTATAAAAAATTCATCAGATATTTTTGGAATGTTAACTTCTTCAATGCCTTCTTCCCAGCCTTATTTATTGACTTGTCCTCAGGTATTTTCCATAGAAAATTTTTTCACTAGAAAAACAAACTTGTTATGTACAAAAAGATCTCACAAGTTCGAAATTGACTGAAAAAGATACATATAGATATTCTTAAGAATTCTTATTGGCCAATGTTACTTGGTTGTCTAATGACAATTTTGGTTTATGTTGTGCTATTTTCTTGGATTTTCACAACTAAACCCCCTCATTAGAGAGAATTTGAGGTAAAAAATGGGCCTCCTAAGAGATGTACTACAAAAATATAAGATATATTAAAATATTATGAGTTAGGGGTTTTATGGGGTAGGTATATATGACAACTCACCTCCTACACTATTTTTTATGCACAATATAAATAACCATGGTTGAGTTACTTTTCTAAATTGACTATAACTAAAATTAATAAAATAACTCTATAATGATGTGACTAAGATTCATTGTAAATTCCAAAAAAATGATTGTCCTTTAACATTTATTTGTCTTGAACTTGTAAATAAAATTAAACAAAAATGAATTTAATTTATATGCATAACTAACATATTTTTTTCATATAAATATCATTCATGAATTTAATTTATTTTAAAAGTACAAGATTATATATATCTATATATTAGTTTGACATTATGATATCAAATACAATTGAATGAATATATAATTTAAAATTAAAAAACATGAAAATGACAATATATTATTTTATAAAAAAATGTGAAAAGACATTTTTATGAATTATGAGTACTTTACTTGAAAATGACAATAATATTATTTTATGAGAAAGTGAATTGTGGGTACTTTACTTGAAAATAACAATAATATTATTTTATGAGAAAGTGTGAAATGACTTTTATTGTGAGTACTTCACTTTATGACTTAAAAGTACTTGTACCACTACCTTGGTTAACTATGGATTTTCATCCACCATAGAAAATGTGACAAATAAGCATTCTTAACTCATGCAATGCCACCTCAACCATGGGGGGTGATGTCATCTACTAGAATGTAATTGGTTGATTTTTATAGTACATTTTTGTCCTTTTGAGGCCCATTTTTTACCTCAAATTCTCTCTAATGTTTTTTCTTTTTTTTCTTTTTTAAATATTTTTTTTCATATTATTTACGTACATATATATTTTTGTTTATTTTAAGAAGAATGTGAAGGAGACACATGAATGTGCCTTGTCCAACACTTCCATCTCATGTTGTTGAGATATATGCTCCAAAAAATCTTCTATGTTTACTAGTTTGTTGTAAAGCTTCAATCCATGTCCATTGACTATAAATGAGCTTACTTCATCATCTATTATTTGAAGTTTGACTGAGCCATTATCATACACCTCTGAAATCTCATATGGACCAATCCAATGAGTTGTAAATTTGGCTTTAAAATTTTTGAATTTTGAATCAAATAAAAAGGCTCAATCACCCACTTTGAACTGTTTCTTCTTGATGAATTTATCATGCCATTGTGCTCTCTGTTGTTGTACCAAAATTCTTTGTTCTATTGTTGCTTGTCTCATTTTATCTAATTGATTCAATTTCATGACCCTTTCCTTTTGCGCCCCAGAGAGATCTATTCCTAAATCAACTTCTAATTTGAAATTATGAATTTGAAATTCAATTTGCAACAACACTTGCTTACCATAAACTAACTATTATGGAGTGAAATCAATAATGTTTTTCCAAGTAATTCTATACGCCCATAAAGCTTCATTAAGCTTGTCTGACCATTCTTTTCTATGCATTTGAACTATTTTGTTCACGATTGCTTCCAAAGTTTTATTAGTAGATTCTACCTGTCCATTGGCTTAAGGATGAAGGGTGTTGATTTTCAATGCTTGATTTTGTATTTGTTTGCTGGATCTTGTACCAGTTTAGAAGTAAATTGTGCTCCTTGATCCATAACAATTTCTCTAGGAACTCCAAATCCTACGAATATGTCTTCAAAGAGAAAATTGACTACTATTTTTTCTATTGCTCTTGGTAATGCTTTGGCTTCGACCCATTTTGTAACATAATCGGTATATACCAAGATGTACCTCTTTCCATTTGATGGTGGATTAATAGGACTGATGAAATCAAGAGCCCATTTTTGTAATGGTTCCATGCGAACTTGTGGCTTAAGTGGTATTTCATCATATGGTACAAGTCTTCCCATCCTCTGACAACTATCACAAATTTTAACATATTTCTTGGAGTCTTTGAAGAGAGATGGATAATAGCACCCCAAGTTGAGTATTTGTATGTTCGTTTATCTGCAAAATGACCACCACAAGGTTCATCATGAAAAGCTTTTAAAATTTCTAATAGCTCATCTTGTCTTACATATCTTCTAATGATGAGATCATATCTTGTATAGAAAAGATATCCATTAAACCATGTGTGTCTAGCACTTTTCTTAATTATTCTTTTATTTTCTTTTGATGTGAAACTTTGGAGGTAATTTTCATGATGATAAATAATTATGTATATATGCATACCATGGATTTATAACTGAAATGGAAAATTATCAAAGGTAGGAACAATCTCACTAGCATTATTTAATCGAGACAAGAAAACTACCACTTGACTTTCCCTTCAAGGTCTATCTAGGACAGCAATATTAAATTATTGCATCAATAACAACCATCTTGTTATCGTGCCATTAGTAATAGGTTTGTTCACGAGATATCTTACGGCAGAATGATATGTATGGATAAAGACTTCATAACCAGTGATGTAGTGACAAAATTTACTTACATCATGCACTACTGCCAACATTTCCTTCTTAGTGACTGTGTAATTTAATTTTGCAGGGGTTAGATTTTTGCTAATAAAATAAATAGAATAAGTCATAAGATTTAATTTTTCACCCATTCCCCTATTGCAGTATCTGATGCATCTGTAGAGATGTGAAATGGTAAATCCCAATTAGGTCCTCTTAAGATAGGTGTTGATGATAGCTTTTCTTTGATATTTTGAAAGGAATTTTGACAATTATTATCCCAATAAAAATGTAAATATTTTGCAATTAATTTGAATAATGTCAAGGCTGATTTACTAAAATTTTCAATGAATCTTCAATAATAGCCTGCATACCCAAGAAAACATCTCACATATTTCTGATTTATTGGTTTTGATAAGTTTACAATAATTTGTATTTTTGCAGGATCGACTGTAATTCTTGATGATGAGATATGATGACCTAATACTATTCCTTCAGTTAACATCATGAAACATTTTTCATTGCTAAGAGACAAATTAGTTTCTATGCATATATTTAGGATTTTTTTCAAATTCTTCACAAAATAATCAGAAGTGTGGCCATACACAGAAAAATCATCCATGTATACTTCTACACATTCATGTATTAAATCAGCAAAAATAGCCAGAATTGCTCTTTGAAAAGTAGTTGGAGCATTACATAAACCAACAGGTAATACCTTATTAGAATATGTACCCAGGGGGCATGTAAAAGGTGTCTTATCTTGGTCTTATAATGCTATTTTGATTTGATTATAGCAACTAAATCCATCTAGGAAGGAAAAATAGTTTTCCCAGCTAATGAATCCAAGACTTGATCTATGAATGGTAATTGAAAATAATCCTTAAGTGTTGCTTTGTTTAATTCTCTATAACCTACACAAATCCTCCATTTTCCATTTTTCTTAGGTACAACAACCAATGTAGAAACCCATTGACTTTCAGAGATAGGGTAGATAAATCCCACTTTTAACAATTTTTGCAATTCTTCTTTAACTATCTCTCTCAACATTGGATTCATTCTTTGTTGAGGTTGTCTTAAAGGTATTATTTCATCATCATCTGTGTAGATATGACGAGTACACATTTTAGGGTGAATTCCAAGCATAGCTGTGTATTCCCAAGCAAATGCTTTTTGATATTTATTCAATAATGCAATCAATTGTACTTCCTGAGATGGTTCAATATGTGCACCAGTATTCAAATGCTTTCCAGGACTGATTTCAATTATTTTTCTTTGAACATTTGTCATGGAGTTAATAGGGAAAATGTCATTAAATGATGATCCTAAAGAATTTATTGTCCAATTTTCCTGAAAAGTTTGTCCTAAAATATGATCTACAATAATGTATTGTATGTTTCTCAATTGTTCAGAGACGTCTGGTTCAGAAATGAAATAATCTAATAAATATTCATTATTTTCCTCCCTAAAATCAAAATCTTGATTAATAATTAAAATGGGTTGAATTACTTGTTGTTGTTGTTGTTTTGTTTCATCAAGCCATGATAATTGATCTACTATAGAAAGTGTCTGAGTAGGAGGATAAAGTATGATTTGTTTCTTTTCATTTCCATGTGAAATAATCATATTTCCTATTCTACAACCAATGAAAGCATCAACTGTGGCCAACCAAGGTCTTCTAAGAATTAATGGATGTCCTCCAAGATTAGATTTTTGTTTAAGAATTAATAAATCTACTGGATAGTCCCAAGAGTCCAAAGAGACTATGATATCTTTAGGTATCCCTTCCAGAAATACTTTAGATCTGTTAGCTAGTTCTAAAATTGTAGTGGTTAGTCGAAGATCTTACAGATTCAAATACTTCATTGTTTCTAATGTCATCTCATTGATAACTGCACCTAAGTCAATTAATGTTTTAGAAATTGAAAAATTGTTGATAGGTATTGCTACCATAGGAATCCTGGGATCAACATATTTTTCAACTAAATTAGTATTTGACATTAAGCCTGCTAAATTTCCAATTACATGAAGTGTTGGTGGATCCTTCTTTCTTTTGCTAGTTTCTTTAGATATAGTTCCTTAATTTCCTTTTTATAAATTGGAATATATTTAATAGCTCGCAAATAAAGGAATTTTTACACATACATTCTTCAATTAATCTAGAATATCAAATTCAGGAAGATAAATTGGTAATTTTTCCCTAATTAACCTTTATGGAAGAGGAGGTGTTTGGGTTATCATTGTCTTACTCTTTTGAATTTGATTGTCTATTTGTACATTTTTTGTGTTATATTTTCTAGGAATCCTCTCTTCTTCTACTTGTTCTTCTATAGTAACAAGAGAATCCTTTTGTAACACTTTTCCAGACCTTAAGTGTATGTTTTGAACAGGAAGGATTGAGTAAGTAAAAAATGATGTTACTTCATCAATGTTATACATAGGTTTTTCCACTTTACTATCAGGATTTGCCACTGGTTGGGCTGATAACTGAGTTGTTCTGGGTGGGAGTTTCTTAGAAGGTAACTGTAGTTGTTGAGGTTGGGTTAGTTGTGGAGCAGGTAATGATTGTTGAGAAAATGAATTTTGTGGTTGATTTTGTTGAAATTGTTGATAAGGAAAATATTGTTGAGGATATGGTTGTTGGTATGACCATGGGTAGGGTTGTTGGTATGGATGTTGGTAGGTTTGATTCCCATAATCATATCCTTTCCAACCTTGAGAAGGTTGTTTTTTATTTTGCTGAGGAAGTCAAGTCTGCCAAGGCATAGGAGTATTCCATGAATTTTGAACGGGATATTGATAATTTTGAGAAAAATGTTGTGTAGGATTTTGAGACATACCTGAAAAAGGTGTTGCAAGGTCTTTTTGGTGATAAATAATAAAGAGATTCCATGCCTTGAATTTATTCCATTCGAGTTTCTTGCAATTCCTTCAACCTAGGGCAATCATTAGCGCTATTATTCTCTGTACAAATTCCACAAATACAAATACTATCTACATGAAATTCTTTCAATGGATGCTTTTCCCTACATTTGGGACAAAAAAATTGATAATAGATGGTCTTGTTCTTCTTGTATTTTTCTAGTTTTAATGTTTCAACCTGTGTCCCTAATGTACTTAAAAGATCAGTTTTGAAATATTCCAATAAATTTCCAAGTTCAACTCTTGTTATACTTTCTGTAGCTAATTTGGTAATTTTAGAAATAACATCTCTTTTCCAGTTCTTGTGCTACCTCTTGAGTATTTTTTACATAGTTTTGTTATTTCATCAAATGGTAAGTAAGAAATATATCATTTTCCCATTACATTAAGAACATTAAGAAATTCATCTCGAATACCTTTTAGGAAGATTGTTCGGGTGATATCAGGAGTTGGAGAACTATGTTTAGATTTTTGCAAGTTGTATAAAAATATTTCAAGATATTCTTCTCAACTTTCATCCTCTTGCCGAGACATCCTAAAAATACCATCCTTTGAATCTTTAGTTTTGGAATATGCTTGATACTTCTTAAGGAATATTTTTCTCATGTCATCCCAATTGGTTATAGTATGTTGTCCTAGTCCCATGAACCATTTTAGTGTAGCTTCCTTCAGAGTAGCAAGAAAGAGAAGAAGCTTATGTGTATCATTAGTATATCCATAGGTATGACATAAAACGTAAAATTCATATATGAATTAATATGGATGTTCAGAAGCCATTCCATAAAAGTTAGGTAGAACATATGGTGGAATATTTTTCATTTTTTACCTCTTCTCCTAGAATGGAACTGGTATCTAAGATTGGAAATATGAAAGTAGTTTCTTGTTCCTCATCCATTCTTTCAGTTCTTTCACCTTCTCTTCTCTTAGCTTCTTTTTCTCTTTCTCTTCTTATTATTCCATCCTCCCTTTGTCTGTCATACTCTCTATGTTTTTTTTTCAGTTGGTCCTCTCCTTGGGATGCTGGAGGATTATTCTTTGTAATGACCCAATTCAAAAATTCTAAACAAAGGAAGAATTCGGGGAAAATTGTAGTGACTAGTCTTGACTCTAGGGGCTTCGAATGCAACAAGAGGCTATTGAATTCAGTAGAGATTGACATGGTGAGTCTCAATACCACTCAATGGACTCTCTGGTCACTTTATAACAGGTTATATATATATGCAACTCGATTTGGGGACATTTAAAAAAATAATTACTAGTAAATTGTGGTGCAATTCCCCCTAGGGTGTCAGCAAAAATGGATCTATAACTCCTATGTGACCCTCCCAAATTATAAAAAATAGTATGGGGACTGATATTAGACTTCATTTCATGTCATTTTTTGTGGTTATGATTTCTAAAACATATATGTAAAGCGTCATATTCGAATGCATATATTTAGTGATATTTGGTTAAGGGAATCGACATGTAATAGCTTAAATTTGACTCATAAATTGTATATGAAATGGTTTAGAAAAAATAATAAGGAATGAATACCATTAACAACATATCAATATCTCACCCAAAAACATATAACATCATATCAATCCTCAACACAAATCAGATATACAACTCCATTGAAATGGGAAACCAACACATGGAAACTAGTCACACCATAGCTTGGAAATGTGGACATTATGCATATGAATTTATGATAATTTACACTTATATAGAATATGGGATACATATCACAGAGCCATAAATAATTCACCCATTCTTGTACATCAACTGGACTCAACAAGGCGCAAACACCACTCACACAAGTGCGCCATTATAGAGAAACATGGGAATATTGAAGTAGGGATTGAGAGAATGGGAGGAGAGATGGGTCATGCAAAGTAGAAACCTCCTACATGAAATAAAAACAATCCATTAAGCTCCAAGTTATAGATTTCAGGGTGTCCTATCCCGTAACCAATTTGGACAAGAATCAAACTCTCTCGAAATTGGCTCACTAGCTGGGCAAGTGAGCACTCACCATGCAATGGAAAAGCTAGTGCTTTCCAAAATGCCAAAGGAAAATTATCAAATGATAAAAAATCCATTCTCATTCCTCATGACATATTTTTATAAACCTACTAAGGTCCTCCAAGGTCGAATTACCTCCCATAGTCTTCCTCCAACTCATCCTTGATGTTTAGTAACCCCCATGACACTTGTCCTTCTCACCATCCCTTCATCTTCCTCCAAATTTGAATTGCTGGTACCAAACCCCAAATGCACCCTATTGTAGGTTATTTTTATCCTTGGAATGACATATTGTCGTATTTCTACAATCAAGTCTGATTTTCCGTAGAATCTTCCATCATTGTTGTCATAAAGCGCAGGGAATCTCTCTCCAAGTGGCACCTAGTTTCTTCCTAGTCTCATCATCCTCAATGGGGAGTTATTCCTCTTCACCTATTCAAAACCTTAGGATCAAGACATGTTACTTGACACCTATTCACCTTCCAAGAATGTTCCATTACTCATAATTTTGAATTTGGGGTTAAGTCATGACTTGTGTAAGGAAGAATCTAGCCACCTAAGGTCTCCATGAACCTCCAAATGTCTTCATGAAGCAATGTCACTTTATTTTCTCCATATTTATTATTTTTATGACCCAATTTAATGTGTAAATGACAAAATAAGGTTCTCTTGGGTCTCATAGCTCCCTTATTACAATATTTAATGACTCCTCCCCAACCCAGGGAACTAGTAGGTGGGTGAAACATTGCTAACTAGTATTCTCATTGGGATGGGGATGTGACAGTCCTCCCCACCCAATATTTCTTGTACTCAAGAAATGCCAAGTTTGTATGTTGCAAAAAAATTTCATCTTCCCAAGTGGCTTCCTCACTAGCAAAATCCTTCCATTGTACCAAGTATTCTCTTATTGTTCCGCTCCTTAACCTTCTTTCCCTTGTTTTCAATATTTTGTCCAGAATGAGAACAAGTTATCCTTCATCATCCAAAGGAGGTGATGTATCTAAAACTGAAATATGCTGACCTATAACCTTATTTATACATGAAATATGAAATACATTATGAATTTTAGTTCTTATGGGAAGCTCCAATTCATAGGCCACTTCTCCAACTTTTCAAATCACTTTGTAGGGACCATAAAACCTTGGTTTGAGATTTTATGAACCTTTATCCTTTATGGTGGTTTGTTTGTAGGGCTACAACCTCAAATATACCAAGTAATTCACTTGGAAGTGCCTCTCCACTCTATGTTGGTCTGCATATTGTTTTTGCTGGTTTTGGGCAACCTGCAAGTTATCTTTCAAACCCTTCAAAATTTCTTGACTTTATTCAATCCAATCCTTAGTATTTGGAGCTCTACTATCACAAAAATGTGGCCAATAAAAGTGGATTCATCATAACCATAAATTTATTTGAAAGGAGACATTCCAATGGACATATGAAAAGCAGTATTGTAGCAAACCTCACCCAAATGCAACCATTTTATCCATGATTTTTGCTGCCCACTAACATAGTTCCTCAAGTAGCCTTCCAACCATTGATTCACTCTCTCTGTTTTTCCATCAATTTGTGCATGACATCTTGTGATATGTGTCAAATTTGTCCCCACTATTGAAGAGTTCTTGCCAAAATGCACTCAAAAATATGTTACCTCTGTCACTAACAATGCTCTTGGGAAGCCCATGCAATCAAAAAACTTCTTTAAATAATAGTTCAACCACTTGTGCAGAAGTGAAAGTGGTGATCAAAACAAAGAAATGAGAAAATTTAGTGAGTCTATCCACCAATATGCAATCCTTACCAAGTACCTTGGGCAAACAAGTGATGAAGTCCATGGAAATGCTCTTCCATTTTTGTTCTGGAAGAGGAAAGAGGTGTAAGAGGCCAGCTGGATGAGTGTGTTCCAGTTTATTTTACTAAAATGTGGGGAATTCATTAACATATTTCAGAATATCAGCCTTCAACCCTTTTCATGATAATATTTCCCTCAACATTCTATATGTTTTGAAGAAACCAGGGTGACCTGCTAGAGGAGAATCATGGTCTTTCTTTAAAACCTGCTCCTTCAAATTCGAACAAGGGACCAAATAGATTCTATATTTGTAGTAGATGGTTCCTCCCAACACCTTATACCTATCATCATGGTTAGGCCCATCAAAAATTTCACAAGAAAACTTATCCTTCGCATACTCTACTTCTAATATGGCTTTCCAATTTTTTGTTGCATCCATTAGAGAAATAGAAGGTATTCTGGATAATGCATCAACTACCACATTATTAAATCCCTTCAAACATTCAATATAAAATTCAAATTCTTGAATCTTACTCACCCACTTTTTTTCCTTTCATTTAGATCCTTTTGAGTTAGGAAGTACCTTAAGCTACTATGGTCAGTTTTGACCAAAAACTTGTTTCCCATCAAGTATTGTTTAAACTTGATCAAAGCATGCATGATGGCTAACATTTATTTATCATAAATCGAGTAAATCTTCTCATGTGGTTGTATCTTGATACGATCTAAATCTATTGGGTGTTTTCCTTTCTTTAGGACTGCTCCAATGACTTCTCTTGATGCATCACATTCCAAGACAAATGGTTTAGAAAAATCAAGCAAGGCTAGAATAGGACAATTGATTATTACCTCTTTAATTCTTTGGAAATAATTTTCAGCCCCTTCATGCCATTGGAAATCATCTTTCTTTCTCAAATCAGTGAGATGTGAAGTGAGTTTGGAGAACCCCTTCATAAACTTCCTATAACATGTACAAATTCTAATGAATCCTCTCAATTTAGTGAGATTTTTGGGACGAGGTGATTCTATAATGGCTTTTATTTTTTCCATATCCACCTTCACACCATATTGACCAATGATGTGTCTAAGATACACGAGTTCTATCAAACCAAACTCACATTTTGATAGCGTAGCAAACAAAGATTGATCATGCAGAATTTTTAATACCACTTCTAAATTATGCAAATGTTCCGTCCATGTTTTACTGTAAATAAGCATGTCACCAAAGAAAACTAGTACAAAATTACTAAGTTTATTGTGGAATATATTGATCATGCATGATTGGAATGTGGCAGGAGCATTTGTCAAGCCAAAGGGAATGGAAATAAACTCAAAGTGACCATAGTGGCATTTGAAAGCAGTCTTTGGTATGTCTTCTTCCCTCAATCGAATTTCATGATAACTAGATCTAATGTCAATCTTTGAGAAGAACTTGGATCCTTGCAATTCATCCACGAGCTCATCAATCATTGGGATGGAATATCTAGTCTTCACTGCCTTCTTATTCAAAGCTCTAAAATAAATTCACATCCTCAAAGTTCCATCCTTTTTCCTTACCATAAAAACTGAAGAATCATATGGGATCAAACTAGGCCTTATGAGACCCAACTCCAAAAGTTCTTTAATAGCCTCCTTAATCTCATCTCGAATCCTTTTGGGGTTCCTATAGGGATTCATTTTGATAGGTTGTGTTCCTATCTCTAATTCAATGATATGCTCCACCCCTCTATCTGGTGGTCTTCCTCGGGGGAGGTCTCCAAAAACCTTTTCATACTTACTCAATCTATGCTCTATATCCTTAGGATGCTTGGAAATATTCAAGTGAGGTTTAGAATATGTAATTAAACACTCATCATCCCATTCTATGTCTCCATTCCTCAATATAGATCTCATACTATGAGAGGACACCACTTGATTTGGGTAAGTGTGAATTCCCCTCAACAAGATGGGTTTCCCTTCCAAATTTTTGAACCTTCAGGGACTTGATAGTTCACTGTATGCTCCCCAAAATAATACAACCATTGGACTCTAAAAAACTCATTTTTATCATCCACATTCACTACATATAAATTGTCAGTGATAGTATGATTTCCTATAGTAACTTGAAGCTTTGGAATCCATTTGGTACAGTCCAAAGAATTGTTACCTGGAATGATGAGTGTGAAACCATCAAAAGTTTCATATTCTAGCTTTATGCTCTCCACCAAGGATGCATCTATGAATTTATGAGTGGCTCCTCCATCCACTAGGCTGTAACCTTTTGGCCTTGTATGTTAACCTTGAGCCTCAAGGTGTGAAATATAGGTAGACCCGAAAGTACTATAATTTTTCCTGTCTCAGGAGTGGGTTCTTCTTCTTCTATTGTTTCATACCCCTCTTCTTGGGCTACAAGTTGTGCTTCTTCCTCCTCTCACTCTTCTTCATCTTCAGAGAACACCTTAATGTAGTGTGCCTTCCCCTTTACACACTTATGTCCAGGAACCCAAGGTTGTTGACATGTGAAGCATAGTTTCTTTCTTCTAAGTTCTTATTTGCTTGGCCCACCCTTATTTTCTTTGGAAAAGGAGTCCTTTTTCCATGGTTTATTACCTTCCTTGAATTTGGAATGGATACTAGGATTAGGGGGGTATTTGGTTCTTAGAAACACATTCTACAAGTCTCTTGCCAAATTCATGGCATCCTTCAATGTAGTTGGATTATGGGATTTCATGAGCCCTCTCAAAGGTTTTTTAAATCCTTCAGTAAATAATAAAACCAATCTGTCCATAGATACATTAGAAACCATTACTAAAATCTTTTCAAATTCTAACATATTAGCTTCAGGAGTTCCAACTTGCTTCAATTGTGCTAGTTCTTTGAAAGGAAGTTTGGGGTCTTTCCTCTCAAATCTCTCCATCAATGCATTGGAAAAATCCTCATAAGATAAAATATGATCATGTACCAAGGTTCTAATACCATGGAACCATTAATCACTAGCTTACCCTTCAATATGTAAAATGGTCATTTTCAATGCATCTTCTTACACCATAGGATTTAACTGAAAATACACACTTAATTTTTGTAACCAAGCACTGGAAGACATTTGGGAAGAACCATCAAAGGAAGGAAAAATTAGTTTTCCCATGGTATAGTTTAATTCATGATTAAGAGGAGGTTCCCTATTCTCACTTCCTCCTTGTTTAATATGAAGAGAGTCCTTGATGAATCGATCAAAAGGTAGGACCTTCCTACATTCATCACTTAGTTGTTGCCAGTCATTAGTTGCTTCCCTCACATCATAAGTAGTGTAAGGTCCCTCTTTGGGATCTAAAAACTTAGGTATTGCAGGTTAAAAACTATTATTGAATTCATGGGATCAGTTATAAGGTCCAGTCTTTGAAAAAATGGATTCCCCATGGGTCTTCTTCTCATCATGAGGTGAACTACTACTACTCCCAAGTGTTGACTTGCCCCTAAGTTGGCTATCCAACAATTCGAAACCTTGCATAAAATGTTTGGTAATACCTTCAAGATATGACTTAAGGATTTTTTTAAGTTCCTCATTATCCCCCTTATCATCCATATCTCCCAATCCTATTTTTTTTTAATCTCCTTGTAAAAAGAACTAACTTCCCCACTTCCTTCTCTTCCACTGTTAATGTATTCATTATCAGTGTCTAATGAAGGGAGTTAATCATTAGGAAACATGAATATAGGACTCTAACTAGTGCTAATATAATGCTCTGATACCACTGTAATTACCCAATTTGAAAATTCCAAATAAAGGCAAAATTTGGGGAAACTTTGTAGTGACTAGTGTTGACTCTAGGGGATTCGAATGGCACAAGAGGGTATAGAATTTGGTATAGACTGATATGGTGAGTATTAGGATCAATAAATTTAATATATGGTCACTTTATAATGTGTTATAGAAATTTTCAACTCGATTTGGGTACATTGGCAAAAATGGTAAAATTACTAGTAAATTGTGGTGCAATTCCCCCTAGGGTGTGAGCAGAAATGGAACTCCAAATCCTATGCGACCCTCCCAAATTATCAAAAAGAGTATGGGGACTGATATTAGACTTAATTTACTGTCATTTGGTGTGGTTATGATTTCTGAAACAGATATGTAAAACTTCATATTTGAATGCATATATTCAGTGATATTTGCTTAAGGGAATTGACATGTAATAACTTAAATTTGACTCATAAAGTGTATATGAAATGATTCAGAACAGAGAATAAGGAATGAATACCATTAAAAACATATCAATATCTCACCCAACAACATTTAACAACAGAGCAATCCTCAACACTAATCAGATATACAACTCCATTGAAATGGGAAACAGACACATGGAAACTAGTCACACCATAGCTTGCAAATGTGGAAATTTAGCATATGAATTTATGATAATTTTGGCTTACAGAGAATATGGGAGACATGTTACAGATACATAAATCATTCACCCATACTTGGGCATCGACTGGACTCAACAAGGCGCAACCACCATTCACACAAGTGCATCATCATAGAGAAACATGGGGATATTAAAGTAGGGATTGCGAGAATGGGAGGAGAGATGGGTAAATAATGATAGAAACCTAATATATGAAATAAAAAACACTCCATTAAGCTCCAAATGAGAGTTCAGGATGGCCTCTTCCACATCCAATTTGGATGAGAATCCAACTCTCTCAAAATTGACTCACTAGCAGGGCAAGTGAGCACTCACTGTGCAATGGAAAATCTAGTGCTTTCAAAAATTCCAAAGGAAAACTATAAAATGATAAAAAATACATTCTCATTCATCATGACATATTTTTATAACCCTCCTAAGATCCTCCAAGGTCTAATTCCCTCCCACGGGATTACTCCAACTCATCCTTGATGTTTAGTAACCCCCATGACACTTGTCCTTCTCCTCATCCCTTCACCTTCCTCCAAATTTGAATTGATGCTATCAAACCCCAAGTGCACCCTATTGGAGGCTATTTTTATCCGTTCCATTTCAAAATTGTCATATGTTTGCAATCAGGTCTGATTTGTAATAGAATATTCCATCATTGTTGTCATAAAGAGTAGGGAATCTCTCTCCAAGTGGCACCTAGTTTCTTCCTAGTCTCTTCCTCTTCCATGAGTAGTTATTAATATTCATTGATTCTAATCCTTGGGCTCATGGCATGTTACTTGACACATATTCACCTTCCAAGAATGTTCCATTACCCATAATTTCAAATTTTGGGTTAAGTCATGACATGTGTAAGGAAGAATCTAGCCACCCAAGGTCTCCATGAACCTCCAAATGTCTTCATGAAGCAATGCCACTTTACTTTCTCCATATTTATTATTTATATGACCCAATTTAATGTGTAAATGACAAACTAAGGTTCTCTTGGGTCTCATAGCTCCCTTATTGCAAGATTTAATGCCTCCTCCCCAACCTAGTGAACTAGTAAGTGGGTGAAACATTGCTAACTACTAGTCTCATTGGGACGGGAATATGACATTCTTAAACCATCCTAGATTCCAAAATTTCCTTAGTTAAATTTTCTTGATTCTCAAAAGTATTTTCTAGTTCCTCTCTTGATTTTTCACTATGGATGAAAGGTACTTTTTCAAAATTTTCAAGGATAGGTTGTGAAGAAGGTGTTGATCGTTGTATTTGTTTTCTTTTTACTTCACGAGCCAACAATATCTATCTATAAATGAGAGTTAACCTTTGTCCTGAACATTTTTTTTCTTCTAATTCTTCCAAAGTGACTTTTCCAGTAGTTGGTGTAATAAGTTCTTTTTTTCTCAAATGTAGATGTTCCTGCTCCTAGTGATGGTTGATTAGTTTTTGGGGGGTTATGTTTCAAGAATCTACCTTTATCATCTATTTGTCTAGACATAATTAAAACATAACTAAAAATTAAAACTAAACTCTGTGTTTATATATGTAATTTTTAAATAAAAGCTTACCTATGAATTTTTCTAAGTTTATTTATAAATGTGCTTCCCTGAAAATGACACAAAAAATGTTGGCCTAATCTACAGGTGTAAATTAGGGCATGTAATTTTAATTTTCAATCCGGTAGTTGTAAACTTAGAAG
Source organism: Pseudotsuga menziesii (assembly GCA_001517045.1). Lineage (NCBI taxonomy): Eukaryota > Viridiplantae > Streptophyta > Pinopsida > Pinales > Pinaceae > Pseudotsuga > Pseudotsuga menziesii. Next base: position 331,548 of record LPNX010702117.1, read on the forward strand.
CACATCCAACATATATGGTTTCAGATCTAAACTTAGTTTTTAAGAAGTAATTATGAGATGAATCGAACACTTGTAATGTTAAGAAATACTAAACTCCCTTACAAGTGAATATTCATTAGATTCTTTAGCATTCATTAGTATTCCATTCATCAACTATTATAAGTCATAGATATTTAATAAGTATGGAGATCTATATCATTCTGTTTTTGAAGACAAAATTATATATTGAATTATTTTACAAGAAATTCATTCACAACATATATGTTAGTGCTGCAACAAAAAGCTGTAAGTCCTAGAAAAATCACTAAACCAGTACATGTTAGGATTCAAATTTAATTTGAAACAATACTATAACAATATGTATTTAATGGAAAATTACATGGAATAAAAATTCAACTCATAACATGAATTCAATAGTAAACTAAAGGAAAGAACGATTCAAGTCATACCAAAGAAAACGACGGGACATGAAGAAATGCGTAGGCTTGCCAAAGGGGGCCCTCCGATGCTTCACTTGCACACTTGATTGAAATCAAATATTATATACTATGTTAAATACTGATCAATTACTCCAGCATCACAACAAAACACCAATTGAATAACGATTCAAAGGTCTGGAATGGAATTAAGTCTCAAAATACAAATTCCCAATTTTCCAAGTAATCAAACTATGTATACTTCGAGGTATTTATACAAAATGTTTATTACTGTAAATGATAAATTTACTCTTGAGATGAGGATGAGATATTGTATTTCCTCTCAGAAGGTGGAATTCATCTTTTAGATCCACAAAAATGGGCAAATCCCCATGAAATTTCTAAACTACCAAATTTTACGCTAGAAAATAGGGTTTTTCCTGTACATATGGCATGGTTTGACCAGCATTAAACTTGTCAAGATAATTTCGTGAAGCTGATAGATATTCATCCATCCTTGGGCATTAGGGAATCTACCACATGTCTTACATCGCTCCCAGCTTTCATGCCAGTAAGCAAATCTTGGAGCAATTACGGGAAGTTGAAAAATACTGTAATTTCTGCTAAAATTTAATTTCAATGCTTTAAAAATTGCAAAATTCAATTCATGAAAAGAAGTGATAGTTATACTTCATATAATTAGGTTTGAAGGAAGTATGGATAAAATATGAAGGATATGGATGGTCATTTGAAGGAAAAACATGGAATTTTATGACAAAATAAGCATAAAAAATGGTGACCAACAGATGTCACATGATATTCTCCTTCCTATGTTCTGCTTGAATATCCCGCTCCTTAATGTTTCTCTCTACTAAGGAACAATATACAATATCATAAGAATGGTACCCCTTATTTTCCTAGTCATAATTTTGCATGTGAGCTATGTTTGAAGCAATTTTTGCATCATTGGAAAGATCTCAATGTGTAGAACAACATCAAGAGCTTAGAGTTATGCTTGTAAAGTTTTGACCCCAAAACTAGTTGTTTAATGCCTCAAATTGGATTTAGAAGGTTTTGGACCCTAAATCACCAAGTGGGAACTTCCGATAAATTGGGATTTACAAGCCAATACATCTAATGTTTCCACCCATAAAGTAGCAAACATATGAAAAATAATATGATCATGCATTTTGGATCACTTATACACAATATAAACTAATATTACATTGAAGTGGGCTCCACAAAGTAACCTTTACTGAAAAGGGTAATAACAATGAAGTTCGTGCATATGTCCATTACGATGAATATGAATCCAAGATTGTCTATGAAATTATGGATAAGATCAAGAAGTCACAAAAAGGATTACTGAGAAAAAACGACAAGTGAAAAGAAGATTACCAAAGATGAACATTAGAATTAATAAAGAATGGAAATATTTATCAAGAATGTGATAGGAGTGGATTCTAGGACATCTATGTGAGGAAACTTCAATACATTATTCAAAATTAGGGGATCAAAATGAGGCAGGAATTTCAAACCTAGCGAATGAAATTACTAGTGGGTGCAAATTAGAGCTCAATAAGGACAAGGCATCAAGAATGCCTAATGAGCATAGAGGAGGAGTTAATCGACTAACTAAAAAACAAGATGAGCCGACAATAGAACCCAAAACTTATGAAAATCTATTTGAAATTCTAAACTCATTAACAATATTTCACGAAAGATGTCAAGGTAGAACAAGTCAACTAAATAGATTTAAATCAAAATATTGACAATTGGAAATGAAGCGTTGCCAAAATTATCATTAGCTCCAATCTAAAAAAGGTCAAATACAATAACTAATTACAAAATAAATTCCACCACATCTTGGAAAGGTTTATTTAATTCTTGCCATCGATTTTCAGAAACTTTTATTAAATTGTCAATTTTGTCCCTAATTCTTATTATCCTTTTCTTGAGATCACCTAGATGATGTCTTAAGTTGTTGACTTCATCTCTACATTGTTAACCTCTATGTGCAATTCGTCATTACCAACCATCTTGGGTTTGGGATTTTTCTTTGTGGAATTCACTTATTAAATTTTCCTTCATATGAGTTTAAGTTTTAAAAAATGACTTTATGAAAAGAGCAATCAACTTAATAATTTATTCCAAGGTAAAAAAAATTAAGAAGGAAAAATTTAGGAGCACAACCTTGGGAAAAGATTGTATAAAACAATAAAGTTTATGTCATAATGCATATGTGTATACCACCAACATAGATCCACCTTAACTATATCTCTATCAAGTGTCAAGAGGGACCAAATTCTTTGAGGTGCAAACCCCTTTAGAGTCGTAAACTTGAAAAGTGGTTTTCACATCAATGCATTTGATCCCTCTCATGATTTATAGAGGAATATTTCAGATGGATCTATGTTGGTTCCAATTGAAGTGGTTGTATCAAAACAATGTTGCTCAAAAACCAAGATTACCACATTGAAATCAAGTCATCCAAAATTTAAGAAAAAATTACACAATCAAAATGATGAACTGCAATAAACTAATAATTATTTTCAATTATAATGCATGTGAAATAATGCAATGATATGTGTGTGTGTTTGTGTGTGTGTGTGTGTGTGTGTGTGTTATAGAGTGACTAATCTCAATACATATTCTTTTGTTTTTCTTAAAGCCACTCCTTCCCCCTTTTCCATCTTCTCATATCAATCATATGTGAAAGGAGGTTGAGTGCAAACACCATTCGCCCTTTATTTGAGATATTGTTGTAAATGTAAGACCATGTCTCTCTTTATTTCCAATATTTATGGTTTCTTTCTTAGATTTTAATCCTTGTGACTTATGGATTCTCAAACCCTAATCAAGTTTCAATGGAAAATTTCCTCATCTTCACCATTCTAACATTTTCTTGTATGAAATTTAATGAGTCATTACATGTATATTTAACTTAATGATATCATACAAAATGTTATATCATTGAAATCAATGCATCTTAACAATACTATGATACCATATTTCATTTCCCAATGCACATATTTCAAATTAGACGAATGTTATATCATAATGCAAATATCCATCAAAATATATAGATCGATAGACTATAGATGTCCCTCACTGTAATAAATGCATCTTAACAATATTAAGAAATAACGTTTCTAAAATCAAAGTATTGCAACAAACTTCGATTACAAAATTCCAACATTAAAATATTCGATTCCAATATGTAGTCAAATTAGGGTTGCAACTATTTAATTGTGGTGATTCTATCTACTTGGATAACTATGGTAACTGAATCAAATTAGGGTTTTAACTATTTAACTGAATGATATCATACAAAATAGCTAGAATAGATGGATCAACTGCAAGTTTTTTGGCTCCAACAATGACTTAATGAATAGACCATATATGCCATTCTACCTTGCTAACTATGGAAATTCTATCAACTCAACTAAATGTAGTGTCTGAATCATATTAGGGCTTCAACTATTTAACTAAATTATATCATACAAATGTAATATCACTGAAATAAATGCATCTTAACAATACTATTAGATTATATTGCATTTCTCAATGCACATATTTCAAATTAGAGGGATGTTAGATCATAACACAAATCTCCATTGGAAGACAGATCAATAGATTGTAGATGTCCCTTAGTGTATTAACTGAATCAGATTTGGGTTTCTACCATTTAACGATGGTGACTCCATCTACTTGGCTATTTGTGGAAACTAAATCAAATTGGGGATTTAACTATTTAGTTTAATGATATCACACAAAATGACAAAAATGGATGGATGGAAAACTTTGGCAAGAATAAATGGATCAACCATGGGGTTTTTGGATCCAATGATGACTTGACAATATGCTAAACTCCTAGATTTTGGTGTTGAGTGTCATTTATGTTTATTAGAACAAAGTTTCAACTATTTAACTGTGTGATTCTATCTATAGTTGTACGTAATCCTTTAGATTCTTTTTGAATTTGTACAGGGAAAGATACCGTGCCACCTTTACTTTAAGTAAAGGATTTAATGTACAAACTTTGACTACTGAATTACCACATTGTAATATTATATGTCGATATATAGTCAAAACAATAACTAAATCATATTAGGGTTTCATCTATTTAACCATGATGATTCTATCAACTCACCTAATTATGGTAACTTGATTAGATTAGGGTTCTCTATATTTAAATGTGGTTATTCTAGCTACTCGACTAACCGTGGTAACTAAATTAAAATAAGGTTTCGACTATTTAACCGTGGTGATTCTATCTACTTGGATAACTCTGGTAATTGAATCATATTAGGGTTTCAACTATTTAACTAAATGATATCATGCAAAAACACAATATCATTAAAATCAATGCATCTTAACAATACTGTTAAATCTATTCCATTTCCCAATGCAAAAAATTTCAAATTATAGATATGTTAGATCATAACATAAATTATTGATTAATTTCAATTATTACAACACCAAAGTCTAACCCATTGTTATATTATTACAAAACTAATATCTAACTCATTGTTATATTATTAACTTAACAATACATAATCCGATATATTTTCCATTATAATCATCCATGCAACAACTATTCCAATTTGGAATCATGTTATAAATTGGAACACATAAATGGGTGAAAACATGAAGTTAGGAAACACTTTTGCTTGTTTTTTGACAAAACAAACCGCAAAAATTTATGTTTTTCAACTTCAACCCCTTCAAACCAATATCTCCCTAAGGAATTTCACCTTGAAGTAAACACACAAGTTTTAGAGAATTGAATTAGCTACATACTCATATTTGTTTTAAAAATTTTATCGACATACAGTGGGGCAAATTTGACGTGCACCAATGACATATACTTTAAAATTTTAAGTATGAATAATGAGTGACCTGTGTGCACCACATTTTTCTTAGAGATAGTTATTCATTTTAGGGAAATAAAATTTATACTCATAATCTACACAGATTGAACATGTGCATGGACTATATTTTGAGGTTTTTCAAACTTGAGAACTATTTTTTATTATTTATCGAAACAACATAAGTTCAGGAAATGGTGCATTATCGACAAATGTTGGTGAGATTCAATTTTATTTTTAGTGTGTCTCTTATTGGAAAAAATAAAAGTACCCTTTTGAAGAACACAGGGAAATTATGATCTCTATGAAGATTTCAAATTTTTTGGTGTTGTCTTTGTTTTGATATTGAATTTTCATTTTGGGTGATTTTCAGAGTAATAAAATTCTAAAGGGATAAGGTTTAGAAAAAATTATTAATAAATAGAAATTCAAAATGAAATGAAACAATTATTATATAATTGGAAACTAGATTAAGAGATGAATCCATTGCAACCAAGTCCAACAAATAATGTTTAAAATTTTCATGGGTTTGGGCTTGCTGAAGTTGCAGGTTCCAAAAATATAAGAGATATTTTCGCAGGTTTTGTTGACCATGAACTCTCGGCCAAAAAATATCTTCCAAACTCTAGGCCAAGAGTTTAGTTCAAACTCTTATCCGAGAGTTTTTTTAAAAATATAGTGCGGTAATTGGTTCAAACTCTCGACCGAGAGTTTGAACTTTCACAAACTCTTGGCCTAGAGTTTGAGGTTGAATTTTTTTGCGTGTTCATCTGTGCGCCCTCTTTTTTCTTTCACTCCGTTATCATAAAATTGTTTCCCAGGTTCGCGTTTTCACCCAAATCCTATAAATAAGCAAAAGAATGTTCATTAATTATTAATGAGGTAAAATAGTTATTTACCTAAAACTAATATCTAACTCATTATTACCCGAATGTGGGTGTCCACATGCCCAACCGACAACATGGAGTGCCTCGAGCCGAGATCTGACAACGTGGCACCACGGATGTCGGGACTTCACAACCACCCCCCTTGCATTTAACGGCTCCTCAACGCGAGGACAAAGGCGTCTTGTCTAGCGATGGTAGAGAGACTAGGCAGTTAATGACCTCATCCTACGAGGATGAAAGTGTCTTGTCTAGCTATGGAAAGGCCACCCCGCCGTACCATCTACAATAAATCAGTTCTCATAACCTCGGACCTAGAGCATGTGGTCAGTAGGATTAAGGCATAGAAAGGAGATGGGTGACTGCTCATTCTCCCACTCCTGGTTCTTGTTAATTGTGACCTCTTCCAACATTCTTCTGGTCCACTCATTCGGGTTTCCTCTCAACTGAGTCTTCTGGTTCCTAGCTTGCATCTGCAACACAATTTTCTGGCCCTAGCTCTGGCTAGTGGGGTCTGTTCTCAACCTCCTTCTGCTCTATTCACCTGGGTGTCAGGTTGGCACCTGCATCAACATATTCAACTCACCATGTCTCGACAACGCGGAACCCCTCATCGTGGTGACGGTGGACGAAGTAATGCCCAACGTGGTATGGGTTTGATGATGGAGGAAGGGTATGAGACTGGCATCTCCATGACGCTTAGAGCCCTAAATGATGAATGGGAATATCGTGTGGTCACTGGTCATTTGTATAGGGGAAGAGCGGGTGGCCAAATAAATCATTATTGTCTTATAAGAAACATGATGGGTGCCTTGATGGAGGAAATGTTGAGTAATTGGAATTATACTCATAGCTATGTGCTCTCTGCCAAGACCAAGCTAATTGAACTGGACACCCGACTCAACAGGTTGGATGCTAGCTCTGTTTGGAAGCGCCAGGCCATTCGTCTTTGCACCATGAGTAACACTGAAATGGGGAGTGGTAGCGCCACTGGGGGACTGTCAGTGGAAATGATCTTGATTCATGTTGGTACAATGATGATGAGCACCCCCTTTCTAGTTCCAACCACCATCATGATGCTGATCAACAAGCGCGTCTGCGAAAATGAGGAGCATGTCCATAAGTCTTCTCCACTTCCTACCAAGTGACTTGAATCGACTTCTGATGAATACTTCCATGGTGGCTACCCCATCCTAGAGGAATCCCCCCCCTAGTATGTTGCTGATGAGGACTCTGAAGCTTGCTCGACCTCCTACTGTTTCCATTTTCTATTTCAAGTATTTTGCTTTAAGTTGCTTTCTAGGCTCTTGTTTTATGAGTCCATGAACAATGTAATTGTTGATTTCACAGCCACAGTCTGGCCTCCATCGGTTGATGGGTATTTTTTTCATATAAATCTAAGACATATTAGTAGTTTTAACTGGTTGGGGTGGCAGTTCCATTGTTTCATACCACCCCAAAGACCTCTATGTGATGTAAATTTTGATGTACATTTTGTTTCAGTTGTTTAATATATTTTGCATACTTACAAGAAAAACATCTAACTCATTATTCTATTATTAATTTAACAATAAATAATAACATCAACTATTCCACTTTGGTATTGTAATTGGTAGCACATAAATACTACAAATAGGAAAAATTTGCATATATTAATTAATCATGAAGTAAAATATTTGCAATTTACCCAAAATTAGTTTGAAATGATTACAAAACTAATATCTTATTCATTGTTTTTATCATTAACTTAACTATACATAATCCAATATATTTTCCATTATAGTTGTCGATGTAGCAACTATTCCAATTTCAAATAGTGTTGTAAATGATCACACATATATCCTATAAGTAGGAAAAATTTGCATTAATTCTTTTATTATGAAGTAAAATAGTACAATATATGTTGTCTTGTAGATCAAATCAAGGCAAATACTAACTAATACACATAGATTAAGTTCTCTTGTACCTATGAAAATGTTTATTTAATATCTAAGGATGCATCAATGTAATTTGAAATTGAAATTTGATATATATTTATATTAACGTGTTTTACAACGTAGCCAATTTAAATTTGGAGCCGACAAGTCCTTTGTCCATGTTGGTTCCATATATATATATATATATATGTGCCACATCACCATTACAGATGTGACACATTTGTATAAATATAAATAAACATTAATTATATATAATATAAATAAAATATAAGAATGAATGTAATATAAATAAAATAGATAAATGTTAAATCTTAACAACACATAAATAGTTATTAGTAAACTATTCTAAAATGACACATCATTTCATGGATGGTCTCCAAAGTGCCTTTACGATTATTATATATATGGGAGTCACTTTGTAATCTTTCATCATCGTTCATATTCATATTTACTCTTATATAATTATCCAGCATGGAACTGGTTTCCACTCAACTATTCAATTTAGATAGTTAATATCTGGATACATATATTACATTGGTATCAGAGCGATCCGGCCCTTGGCCATTATTTACACTTTGTGTAATTTGGTTTTTAACCATTATACTAGGGTTTCCCTGAAATTGTGGTCTTTGACCAAGAAAGAAAAAGAGGAGAGGTAAGACAATAAAAGAGAAGAAGAAAGAAGACTTGATTTTCTGAATTAAATAGGCCTTTGACCGTACTAAAAAGAAAGAGAGAGAGAGAGAGAGAGAGAGAAAGTAAAGAAAAAAGAGAAAGAAAGAAAGTAAGAAAATATGGAAAGTAAAAAAATAACAAAAGTAAAAATAGAAAAATAGAAAAGAAAAAAAGGAAAAGAAACCAACACATGATTTTCTTAGAACCACATGGTTTAACCCAACATATTACACTGAAGTAACATAAATAAGGAGAAGGAAATAAACAAAGGATTAAAAAAAAAGATATAAAAGTGAGTTTGTAATAAAAGAGAGTGATTATTCATATATTATAAGAGAATGGTAATTTTAATTAGTTTACTACTTTATTAGTGAATGTGTTATTTAGTTAAAAGAGTGAGATAAAAAGGGGTTCTTTATGTAAAACAGAAGAGTATAAAGCAAGATTTGAACCCAGGTGGGAAGAGTCATAATCATTCTTCCCAACGACCCAATCTACACACAATCGATAAAGAATTCTTAAGAAGAAAAGGAGTCAAAGGGTCAAAAGAAGATATAAAGACTACATTGTATTTTTGCTCTTGTGACGATTATTATCAAAGAAAATAAGAACACCAGAAGTCACGAATTATGGTGATTAAAAAATGAGAATTGTAGTCGCAATTACAAGCATTATTGGCCAACCTAGAGCATTATAAAATGACCAATAATCATCTACAATTCGAGGTTAAGAAGCAGAATATTCTTAGGAAATTAACCAAACGGGAGAATAGTCCCTTAATCGCTCAAATTGAGAGATTAACAAGTGACAACAAAGAAAAAATAAAAGAAATTTCTCACCTTAAAGATCAAAATCGAAGGTTGGAAAGAGATAATGAAGAATTTCAAAAAATATTATTAGATAAAGACGAAGAAATGTCTCATTTAAAAAGTCACAATCAAAGCCTTGAATACAATATCAGAAAGTTATAGAATGATGAAGAATCACCTAATAGAAGCAATGTCGATTTAGAAGAATAAATAAAGTGTATAAGAAAGCTCATCATGGACAAAGATAATAAGTTGGTGCAAGTCTATAGGAAGTTAGAAAGTCAAGAATCAGAGAATTCCAGCAGAAATATGACAACACTAAAAAGGCGCACAAGTTGGAAATTACGGAAATCAATAATACATTATCAAACAATACTAAAGAAGTGTTTCGCCTGAGAATCCATAACAAAATTCTAGTTACAAAAATAAAAAATAAAAAAGTATTCGGAAGTGAGAAATAGTTAATGAAGATGTTGAAGGGAAAATATTCGAAAAGCAAGAAGAAAATCATTGCCTGATAAATCTTAATCAAGAACTAGAGGAACAAATTAAGAAGCTAAAAGATAATAAATAATCAAAAGAAGAAAAGTTCAAGAATATGCAGTATGTTAATAATATATTAGAGAATAAATTAGAGAAAATCTAGACAGAATCTTCTAGACTCTCAGGAAAACAAATTCAAGTTGAGGATCAAGAAACAAATACACACTCAATGGAATTATTATTATCCAATAAATCACCAGAAGCACAAAAGGTTAAAGTTCAAATAAACACTCCACAAGTGACTTGAGTACCTTATCAACATCCACATCATAAAAGAAGAGATTGTGAAATTCGAAGACATGTGACATAAAGTCTGTATACTACTGCAAATGAAATCCAAGATGTCACCCTATCATGGAAGTGAAACACTCCACAAAAATTTAAATTAGGATGGATCAATCCTTTTTCATTTCGGAAGTTGTGCTCAACACTTACCAACTCATATCATCATGTAGCCACAATTATGACAAAATATACACCAAGGACAAAAGGAAAGACGGGGAAGATTCTTCAATAATGCTTTGAGGACAAAACATCTTTGAAGAGGAGGGCAATGTTATAAATATAAATAAGCATTAATTATATATAATATAAATAAATATAAGAATGAATGTAACATAAATAAATATATAAATGTTAAATCTTAACAACACATAAATAGTTATCAGTAAACTATTATGAAATGACGCATCCTCTCATGGATAGTCTCCAAAAGGCCTTTACGATTATTATATATATGACACTCACTTTATAATCTTTCATCATCATTCATATTCATATTTACTCTTATATAATTATCCAACATGGAACTATTTTCTATTGGACTATTCAGTTGAGATAGTTAGTATCCAAATGCATATATTACACACATCTCACCCACTTGGGTTGTAGAAAGCGCCTCTTGGCGCAAATAATATAAACAATGAATGGTGATTACAACTTGTGATGGTGTACTTATACACGTTGACTAGTCATGAGGTGAAGGGGTTGTGCCCTTTGACATTTCATTCACTTAAATATTATTATTATTATATATACAACTCATTGAATCTAGAAATCAAAGCATGCCCTTTATAATATTGAGAAGCTTGTTATATATGGGATCTACATCCAACAATAGGGTGGCATCCGATCTATCCACAATGAAGTCTCATGGTGGAGTCGTCTTAGGATCCAAAGGGAAACATGATTTATCACTTCCTTCTTTAAAAGGATAAAGGTTTTCTAAAGATGTCATGCTTATGCTTTGAGCTTTGTTCAATAATCCAAGTGGCCATCCAAGGCCTCCTTAGAAACAACCCTAATATTGAATTTTTTGGGTTATGAACTTTTGAAGCATTTTCCAAATCTCTCCCATGTATTTTCAAGGTTTTGATGCCCATTGACTATCCAACTTTTTTAAATGCACTACAAAATACCCAACATAGAGTAGTGAGAGAAAAGTCATGGTCTTGACAAATCTTCCCTTTCTTTTCTAGACAATTTATCATGCACACTAAATTCTAACTTCATGTTAGGCTCAAGGTTCTTGGATCTTCAGGTATTTTGGGGTAGTATTATAAATGTAGTTTTAGCCTCTTGTTGTGTGTTTTTTTAAAATTAGTGTAGAAAAACCATCTTTTCTCCTAAATATCTACCACCATTCTAGCCATGATTGCAAATTATGAGTGAAGCATACACATATTTTCTTAGAGATACCCAAAACAAGAGGTTGAAACTAGAATTTATGATAGTGCCCCCCAAAACCCTATGAGACAAAAACCATAAGATGTAAGAACCCTGACTTTAACATGAAGTTATTGTTGAGTGTGCATATTGAGCTAGACACCATTGAACCGTTCAGAAAAAATGGAGCCTTGTTGAGACCATAACATTCCACTCGTTACATTTTTATAGCTCATTGGGAAACTAATTTGCAAATTGAGATGGATGTTGAGCCATTGGGCATCAAAACCTCAAAAAATGTATGGAAAGGCCTTAAGAAATGCACCAAAAGTTCATGACTAAAAACTTGTCAATATTAAGACCTTTTTGGATAACCATGTGAATTGTCCACAAATATGTAGAACCAAGAATAAGGTGGATTCATCCTATGAGTTGTAATAAGTGAAAGTACCCTTCTTATCCTATTCCTAACTAGATAAATAAATATTTATGGCCAACTAAAGTTTCTTCCTTAACTAAGTTATGTAAAATTTAAACTCTATGAAGGTGCCCTTCTCATCCTATTACTAACTAGATAGATAAACCTATTATGGCCCACCAAAGTCTCTTCCTTAACTAATTTATGTAAAATTTAAACTCTCTACTTATGATAATAATTTCAAAAAAGGTTATTTATTGAGTGATAATGATTTCAAAAAAGGTTTCTACAAAGCTTTATAGACCCATTTTTTATTATTCAAACTAATATTTTTTTAAAACAATGGAAAAAATAAATATAGACCCATCATTAATTAAAACCAAAATTTCATTACTAAGATTGCCTCAAAACAATGAAAAAAAATCAACCATCCATTATCAATAAACATTTTGTGAAATACTTAATATACAGTCTCTAAGATTAATGTGAGTAATGTACCATTGACAAGAAACCATTCTCATACAATTTGACTTGATCCTAATATATGTTGAGATTACAGCATCAGGAGTCATTCTCCAGTCTTGTAATATCAATAAAGTAGGCTTGTGTAGTCCTATGAATATCCTCATATGATTGAGGTGGACAGTAGGCTTGTGTAGTCCTACAAATATCCTCATCTGATTGAGGTGGTGATGTTGTAAAGTCTTGTAAGTAATAGCAAGACAGTAGACTTGTGTAGTCCTACAAATATCCTCATATGTTTGAGGTGGCAATGCAATAGACTTGTGTAGTCCTATGAATATCCTCATATGATTGGGGTGGATAGTAGGCTTGTGTATTCCTATGAATATCCTCATATGATTGAGGTGGACAGTAGGCTTGTGTAGTCCTACGAATATCCTCATATGATTGAGGTGGACAGTAGGATTGTGTAGTCCTACAAATATCCTCATGTTGTGAGGTGGTGTACTTTACTATGTAAAGTAGATATACTATGTGATGTATGGCTAGTCATGGTCAACATGTGCTACAAGTCTCCTTTAGGGATTAGCTACCCCTAGAGTGATTTACTTTAGGATATGACTATATGAACTGGGCAAATACATATGATCATAGGTTCGGAAATGATCTTATGAGTATGATATGATTAATTAATGAAAACACACATGGACCATGCATAGATATTTAATATAAGCACAGAGATAGAGAGAGAAATTGAATTGCAGTTATGGTAAACAAGTTCAGTTAATTAAGGGTTCAACTCCTTAATTTATGCAAATGGTTATTGGAAATAAACACTGATGGCGATGCATTAGTTCTGTTCAGTTACATTCAGTTCTGTTCAGGGACATTAAGTTTTGTTCAGTTACATTTAGTTTTATTCAGTTACATTCAGTTATGTTCAGTTACATTCAGTTCATCTCAGTTACATTCAGTTCAACTCAGTTAACTACTTAGTTAGAGTTAGTTAATTAATGGAAGGTGCATATCTTCATGTGGAAGATAATTATGTAGTGCCAGCTTGACACCATATCAGTATGGGGTGCATGATTAAAGATGGATCAGTGTTCTAAGTGTTAACAAGTTGTTGCTACATGCAACCATTCTATTTTTGTTGTAAAACCTAATTTGACTTGTTATTAAAGTGTTATGCACTTGGCAAGTTAGATATGGTGTTCTGTTCGATCTCCACTCTCTGGTGCTCTCGGTGAAAGCAATCTGCTATTGTGTTGTAATCATTCTCTGCTACTAATCTATCATACTCGAAGATCGTTTGCTGGGTTTTTTATCCTATGAATCAGTAGAGGGTTTTCCTAGGGTATATCCTGTGTTCTATGGTTTGATTTATGTCTTTGGATTATTGATGAGATTTATATGCACTGTTATTATGGGTTAAAGTTTTAAAGTTCAAGTTTCTTCATATTTTGTTCAATCACTAACATGGTATCATAGCAAGGGCGTGCAAGATCTTATTTTTCTCAAGCAACTAAAGCCTACGTGATCTTGAGAAGTATTGAGCAAAGAGCTTGGAGCCATGGCATCGATCTCCATCCAACCGGAAGACCAATTTGAAGATACTTCCAAATTGAAGAAAAGAGTGTGAATCATTCTTGAGAAGAATAATCTATATGTTTACTTGAACTTAGTGAGTGAGGACTCTTTATACAGGGCGAATTAAAGAGCAAATCAACATGCACCATTTCTGTCACGTTTTTAGGAGACAGATTTCGTGGAGACGTTTTGATCAATCCCTGAGGAAACAGACAAAATGGTTGAAAACCCACTTCTGAAATTGGTCGATTTAGCTTAATCATGAGAATATTTCAAAAACACACAACTGTTTGAGATATATTATCAGGTATTTGAAGATGAAATTCTCAGAATTTGTGTTATGGTCGTTTTCCCAAAGTGGACCAATTGATGGAACAAACCCAAGATCTGTAAGTTGGATATTATCATTATTCAATGGATCTTGTGTATAATGAGAGCCTCATAGAGTTGAGATCTCATCCAAATAAGAGGATGATTGTTGGAAGAATTTTTTCTTTGAAAGAAGAACATTCGCTTCAGGTTGCATGGGATCCAGTTTCTCCATGTAGAGATTCGCTACCTCCTGCATGCACTCAAATTTACAAAGAGATCAAGACCGAGGGACTACAGTAATCTCCGCAAGGAAGCAGAGATCAAGAGGGAGCACGCAAAAAAATAAAAAGATAAGTACCCAAATTTTTTATTATATGCTATTTAGATCTATATGATTTTGAATATTTTCATTACAGTCATATAGAGGATGCATGATTGTTTCATAAAGATATGAATATAGAGTTGCATGCTTGTTTCATAAATATAGAGATGCATGATTGATTCATGAGATATGAATGTTGGGTTGCTTGATTATTTAATTATCATATGCTTTTATAAAATCAGATTTTGTTTTATTACAATCTGTATTCCTGGACTTGGAATTGTGTTTAGCATATACATTGTTGTTCCTATCTTTATTGGAATGTTATCAATCTTTTGAGTCCAAATTTTGTGAGATGATATAAGTCTTATGTAGAAATGATACAAGGTTGAAAACATCATTCATAAGACATGAGATTTAGGGCAGCATGATTGTTTCATGAACTGTGAACATAAGACTACATGATTGGCTAGATAGAAGGCTTCATGCTTACCTCATGAGATATGAACATGGGGCTGTATATTTCTTTCATAAAATGAATTTTTGGACTGATATAGGGTTGCATATCAGTACATAAGATTATAATGGGTTATGATAAATCGGTTGGTCAATATCTGTACATAACTAAGTAAATCTTTATTAGTATATTGAAAGTATTTCATGTGAATAAAATTCATGAGTATGAAATGGTTCTAACCATGGGAATAATTTGTCTTGTAGGGAAAATTAATATGCCCTTACCTACAAGTAAAGAATGACATGAATGTGGAGTCATTCTGATGGTTGAGCCTGAAAGAGAACAATTCGGGAGGTTCCTATGTCTCTTGGGAAGCAGACAAAATAGATGGATTAATTATATTATGATAGATGTGAAGACTCCTGAAGATATTCTATCTTATTTAGATTCATGTGTTAAATAAGAGCTTCGTAAATAGATGAGCATAAATCCCTGTGATGGAGGACCCATATTATGATTCTCACATTTACATGGTGAGAGGGAGTTGCTAGTCTCACTAGCTCTTGAAGAACCAGTGTAAACTGGTTGATGTACCTCCTGTAAAAAGGAGATATGCATGATGCTCATATTCAGAAGGAGGCTAAGAACTGTATTCAAGAATCTTGTTATGATTATTATGATTAGTGGTGTGACAGTCATCAAACAAATATTTTCCTCAGTTAATGAAAATGTGCAGTAAAAGAGCCTGAAGAGTTTCAGGATGACGGACTACAAATCCATGGCCACACATATGAAGGTAAATATGAAATTTTATATTTCTTATTTCATATTTGGAGGAGCTCAAGTCAGTTGAGATGTATTTGGTTAGTCATAGGTCCCAAGATTTGTTATGTGCTTTGCAGTTTGTAGATAGACATGTACAAAGCATGTCTTGTGGTACCTACTTGGTACAAGTGTATATGGACTCATATAAGTCTTGATTAGTAAAATAGAGTTTTAAAGATATATGAAATCTAAGTAATATAGTGATCGAGGAAGATCACATGTGTTGCTCTAGATAGAGCATGTTGAAAAGCAGTAAAGATTTTGATGGTTCTAGTCAGTTATATTTGAGACATCGTACATATCCATAGATGAGCAGTATTGCCAACATTCTTATTAAGCTTCTGTCCGGGACAAGCTTGGTATAGTACATAATAACTCCTCTAGTTGAAGAGGGAGTATTGATGTGTCTTCATGGGCGATAGCAGATAAAGTCCCCACCAGTTAGTCATTGTACATGACTTAGGAAGCCAAGGGCTGTGATCGCTTGTGGAGAGAATTCACATGAGAAGAGACATGGTCAAAAGTCTCAGAGACTATTTATAGTATGGACTATTAGAGAACAGTTAAAACCTCTTGGAGAGGTAGTTGGGGTGTTGCAAATATAAAGAGAAGGATTACTAAGAAAGTGATCATGACTTGAAGAACATCACAGAGAATGGCATGCTCACAAATAAATTCTCCAGATAACAGAAGATTCAAGAAGTCAACAAATGTTGAAGAGTGAAAGAAAGGATAAGTATTTCTTTCTACATGTTATTACACATTTGTTGTATAATGTTGTATGTGATGGATTTAAAAATCCATGGTTTCTAGTTTAGAGGAACTTTATTTTGGATTGGATCTAGATGATGCTACTTTGTGTAAGTAGTCGGTTGGTTGTTTAGTAGACCTGTTGTATTTTATGCTTACTTCTAAGCATATGTTTGAGTACCTTTAAGGTACATTAGAATAGGCTCTTGATTGTATTTGATACATTGCAGGCCTATTATTTGATTGTGCTATCCAACTATGGTTTTAGCTTGAGATAAGCGATGTAATTTGAGGCTAGTACTACAAAAGCTAAGTGTATTGTGGATAGTACTACAGAAGAAAGATGTATGTATAAAAGTACTACAAAAGCAAATGTGTTTTGCAGATAGTACTACATATTGAGGAGTAGTGTAGCTTGGGATGCTACCTACTAGGGTGAAAGACTTGAGCCTACAATCATTAGGTGTTAATAGTCAATCTTTCTTGAAACCCTATATGTGTTTTACGATAAAACACATTCGAGATGAAGTTTTACTTCATTGAAGTCATGGTCATGATTTCTAGTACATAGGTACTGATGAGAAGATTACAAATTTGTGACGAAGTTTAAACACTTCTGAGATAAGATTGGTACGGCAGAGAATGTCTCCCTCGCTGATAGGGAGTGTTGAGATTACAGCATCAGGAGTCATTCTCCAGTCTTGTAATATCAAGACAGTAGGCTTGTGTAGTCCTACGAATATCCTCATATGATTGGGGTGGTGATGTTGTAAAGTCTTGCCAGTAATATCAAGACAATGGGCTTGTGTAGTCCTACGAATATCCTCATATGATTGAGGTGGAAAGTAGGCTTGTGTAGTCCTATGAATATCCTCATATGATTGAGGTGGACAGTAGGCTTGTGTAGTCCTACAAATATCCTCATCTGATTGAGGTGGTGATGTTGTAAAGTCTTGTAAGTAATAGCAAGCCAGTAGACTTGTGTAGTCCTACAAATATCCTCATATGATTGAGGTGGTGATGCAGTAGGCTTGTGTAGTCCTACGAATATCCTCATATGATTGAGGTGGATAGTAGGCTTGTGTAGTCATACGAATATCCTCATATGATTGAGGTGGACAGTAGGCTTGTGTAGCCCTACGAATATCCTCATATGATTGACGTGGACAGTAGGCTTGTGTAGTCCTACGAATATACTCATGTTGTGAGGTGGTGTACTTTACTATGTAAAGTAGATATACTATGTGATGTATGGCTAGTCATGGTCAACATGTGCTACAAGTCTCCTTTAGGGATTAGCTACCGCTAGAGTGATTTACTTTAGCATATGACTATATGACCTTGTGCAATACATATGATCATAGGTTTGAAAATGATCTTATGAGCATGGTCTCATTAATTAATGAAAACACACATGGACCATGCAGAGATATTTAATATAAGCACAAAGATAGAGAGAGAATTTGAATTGTAGTTTTGGTAAACAAGTTCAATTAATGAAGGGTTCAACTCCTTAATTTATGCAAATGGTTATTGGAAATAAACATTGATGGAGATGCACTAGTTCTGTTCAGTTACATTCAGTTCTTTTCAGTTACATTTAGTTCTGTTCAGTTACATTCAGTTCAACTCAGTTACGTTCAGTTCAACTCAATTAACTACTCAATTAGAGTTAATTAATTAATGGAAGGCACATATCTTCATGTGGAAGATAATTATGGAGTGCCATATTGACACCATATCAGTATGGGGTGCATGATTAAAGATGGATCAGTGTTCTAAGTGTTAGCAAGTTGTTGCTACATGCAACCATTCTATTTTTGTTGTAAAACCTAATTTGACTTGTTATTAAAGTGCTATGCACTTGGCAAGTTATATATGGTGTTCCATTTGATCTCCACTCTCTGGTGCTCTCGGTGAAAGCAATATGCTATTGTGTTGTAATCATTCTCTGCTACTAATCTATCATACTCGAAGATCGTTTGCTGGGTTTTTTATCCTATGAATCAGTAGAGGGTTTTCCCAGAGTATATCCTGTGTTCTATGATTTGATTTATGTCTTTGGATTATTGATGAGATTTATATGCACTGTTATTATGGGTTAAAGTTTTAAAGTTCAAGTTTCTTCATATTTTTCTCAATCACTAACAATATATGACTCCTCTGCAAAAATGAAGCCGAGTTTGTTTTCCATTTAATAATTCATTGTAGCTTTACAAGACTGGTATGGATGGAAGTTTAAAGGATTTTCTAGGTAACTCATAACTGGCCCTATCAATCCTTATCTTAAAGCTTTCAAATCTAGTATTTTGTAGCTTACTTTAGAAGGAATTGCTATATTTCATATGTTGGGAGGTTTGGAAGTATATGAATGGTGTACATTTTGAAGACAAGCCAAAAAGCATTATGAAGGTCAGTCTTAAAGTTGAAGGGGCTTATATGGAAATGATTAAAGGGAAGGACATGAATCAAGAGATAATTGTTAAGGCACCTTCTTTTCTCGATAATTGGCCAATAGATTATTTGGATGGTGCATCTAGATGTGGAGTTGGTGCATTCTTGATTTTGAGGGAGTCTCATGTGTTCTCTTTAAAACTAAACTGTGGCAAGGGTACTAACACCTGTGGGGAGCTTCTGGCATTGTGGGGTTTATTATACTATGCTCGATCTAAATTATTGTCTCACTTGCAAGTGTCTAGAGACTCATAGGTGATAATAGATTGGGTCCTCTAGAAAGGGCATCTACAGGTTGTGGTTTTAGAAGGCTGGAAAGAGAAAATAAGAAGACTTTTGGTAGATTTTGAAGAGATCTCCTTTGAGCATGTGTATAGAGAATTCAATTTAGAAGCCGATGAACTATCCAAGCAAGATCTGGAGGGGTCCAAAAACATTCTTTTTTATTCGGAAAAATGTTAACTCTGTTATCATATCATAAAGCTCTATTCCTTTATGGTAGTTGAGATTCAGTTTCTCAATTTTGTGATTCCTAATGGCTGGTTGTTTTTGTCTCATTTGGATTCAGTGAGCACTTACATGTTTTTCTTTTTCGTAGTATTTTATATTTATCAAAAGATATCAATAGTATCCTTAAGCTCCTATGTTATTTCTACTAATTTTAGCAAAAAAAATTAGATATTATTTATTTTTTATAAGATTCAAGATTACATACGATTATCATTTATCCTTTATCATGCACTTTAAAAACTAAAAATTATGTTATAATGTTTATACTTTAATATATAAATATAATCTTTTCCTCTATTAAAAAAAAATCTAATACAATTTTAAAAAAATCAAAATTTTTTATTTAATTTTTCAATAATGTGAATTAAAATTCTAATACAATTTTATTTATCAATAATGTGAATCACATCTAACTATTTTTCCATTACCAAACATGCAACCATAATGAGAACAACAATAACATGCAATATCCATGAATGCCGTGCTCTTGTGGAACTTTCTACTATAATAAAGTCACGATCCTTAGCGTGCAATAAAAGTACATAAAATTCTAATTTTTTATTTATTTAAGCTAAATAAACTATATTAATTTATGTATAAAAAAACTATATTAGAGTAATGAAACGTGAAAGCTCACGCTCCTATTTATTGGGTAATCATATTCCCACCGTCACTTGCCTCGGCAACCATAGTTTACTAATCAGATTAACCTGGGGGACAAAATAGAAAGCCCGCAAACCTTTAAAGGTCACACGCAATGCTTTTACACAGATGCATCTTGCATCGATAAGGCACTCAATGGGCGGAGGGGATACAGATCGGAATGGTAAGATGCAGGCCGGTTAAGCCAGTGTAAAACAAGCTTCGAACCCAATTCCCAGCAAAGAATTTGCATACAATTCTCGGTTGATGGGGTGTGCTCACAGAATCTGCGGATATGGATCTTAACTGAGACACAAACCTGCGTGTTCGGCAGAGTCTGGGTAATGATTTTGATATTATTTGTTAATCCAAATGCTGTTTTTGATATTATTTGTAAACCCAATTGCTTTGAATGCTGGTTTAGATTTTTGGGATTTTTGCAACATTGAGACCCCAATTTTCAAAAAACATTTTGAGCAGATTTTTAGGTGGCCATTTCTCATATGCCGTTTGGTGAAATTCAAGTACAACTTATTACAGTTTTGATTGAAACTTTAGGCCATTATGGTCCAAAAAGAATTCCCACTGTTCATTAGGTCACTATTTTTCCCATTTGGTCAATTTTGTGAATCTCACAATGCATCAGGTCTGTTGATTTTGTGGTAAAATCATCAGGTCTTGTTGTTTTTCTTGATGTTATAAGACAATAGTTCTGTTGGTAAAACATTAGGTCGGTTTTTGGAATGTTGCAATTAGGTCTGTTAATTTTCTTGGGAAAGCATTAGGTGCAGTTATGCTTTATTTTTTAATGTCAGATCATTCGATTGTACTTTGAGTGACATTTGTGTTTCGGAGTTGGATTTTTCTGTAAAAAACGGGCACTGTGTAGGGATTTTGATACACGGGTAAGGTTGATAACATTGTTTCGCAGAGGAAGAAGGGGTTAGGGTGTTAATTTGGTTTTGTGTGCGGCGGGTTTTGCATCATACACGGTTTGGTTTTTGTAATGGGGTCTGTTTGGAGCCTCGTGGCCAATAGGAGCTCTGAGGTTGAGCTAAAACCCCAAGGTGAATCCAGTAAAAGGCAAAAGTTCTGCCTAGGGGAAGAAGGGGAGCGTCCAAGATTGATTCCAGGCCTCCCTGATGAGCTATCTATTGGGATTCTGGCCAGGGTGCCTCGCATATGGCATTCGAATTTGAAGGAGGTGTGTAAAACATGGTATCATGTTCTTAGTGATAATGAAATTTTTGAATTGAGGAAAGAACTAGGGTTGACAGAAGAATGGCTGTACATTTTGATGAAAAACAGAGAAGGCAGGCTGTTGTGGTATTCCCTGGATCCTGTTTCTGGTAGATGGCAGCGGTTGCCGACAATGCCAGAGATTGCATGTGAAGAGGAGCTTGGTCAGGGGAGTGCATCTTTGGGTTTGTGGGCTGCAATGGGGTCTTCCAGTATCAAATTTGCAGGCCGTGTTAAGGGTTGGTTTTGGCGCAATATTGGTCGAGATAGAGTTGCCTTTTGTGGGTGCTCCACAGGAGCCATTGATGGATGCTTGTATGTATTAGGAGGATTTTCTAGGGACTGTGCTACCAGATATGTATGGCGATTCAACCCTCGCAAGGGTTTATGGACAAAGGTTACTTCCATGAGCACTGCAAGGGCTTTTTGCAAAACAGGTGTTTTAAACAATAAGCTTTATGCTGTTGGAGGAGTGAACAGGGCACAAGGAGTATTGGCCCCTCTTCAGTCAGCCGAAGTATATGATCCAGTTGCTGATTTCTGGGCGCAGATTCCTAGCATGCCATTTGCACAAGTCCGTGTCTTACCGATCGCATTATTGGCAGATGTGTTGAAACCAATTGCAACAGGATTGGCTTCTGTTAGGGGAAGGCTTTGTGTGCCTCAGAGCTTATATTCATGGCCTTTCTTTGTAGACGTTGGGGGTGAAATCTTTGATCCCGCTACCAACTCCTGGACTCAAATGCCGGTTGGAATGGGAGAGGGATGGCCCGCAAGGAAGGCTGGGACAAAATTGAGTGCTATAGTGAATGGAAATTTGTATGCTTTGGATCCTTCTAGCTCCTCAACTGGGTGCGAGATTAAAATGTATGATCATGAAGAAGATGTTTGGAAAGTTGTCATGGAAAAAGTACCAATTGTGGATTTTACTGAATCGGAGTTTCCCTACTTGCTAATGGGTTTCCAGGGAAACCTTAATGTTATCACCAAGCATGTGAACGGTAATGTGGTGGTTTTATGTGCTGACATTAGTGACACTGCTGTTTCTTCATCATCAAATCCTTCATCTTCAACTCCTCCACATATATCACACTCCAATTCTAATCCTGATAGTCCGGGCTGGAAGTGCATTGCCAGCCAGAATTTTGGATCAGTTGAATTAGTCACTTGTCAGGTTCTTGATGTGTAACAGGTAACATGCTTATAGTTTACTTCTCTGTGACGGCCTTGCTGTTTATAGTTTTCAAGAATAGCTGTGAAGGAAATTATAGGGCAGAATTCGTAGTTGCAAGCCAATATACATATTGTTCGAGTCTCTTCCATATTTGGATGCATGTATTTCTGAATTGAGTCATTGAGATTTAATTCAAAATTTAATGGGTCATAGTTGGATAACAGTAATCCAGTTGTCTCAATAATTGTCTGGCTGCTATTTTGGAGTTGTGCATTCTGTCCCATGCTGAATGTATTTATTTTGGCATGAGTATTTTGTAGGCTTCTGAACATGGAATCAATTTTGAACTTTCAAACTCGCTATCAGTAGCAAAACTGGATGTTTTCAGGCATTTCTAAGATAAATCCATCTCTCTTTTTTAAGCTGTGGCAGCATGTCTGTATCTCAATAGGATGATCGGTTGTACGAGAGCATTAATCCAAATTTTGGATTTAAATTCTTTTATATCTAGTCCGACATGAAGTGCTATTTTTAGCCTTTTGAGATAATGCTGTTATAGCTTCAATGGATATTGTAGATATGGAACCTTACATAAGATGGTTGTGTGGAGAGAAGGATCGAGAAAGTTTCCTTGCATTGTTGAAGAAGATACAGGTGTCTGACAAGGCCTGATCATAGGGACTATCCATTCTGACTAGTTTATTACTGTGAATTGGCAGTTTATAAGAAAAAATATGGTTGCAAAATATGATTGTTATCTTGAAAATCCCAAATGGGGATATTCAGTAACCACGACTGGTATTACTTAGCAAGTTAGCAGGGGTCTGAAGCTACTACCAGACATCTAACTATTAGAAGCCTATAATAATGCACTGCAATCATTGGTTGCTTGACTGAGATGTCTTTGTATAAATTTGAAAATGATTAATGTATTACAGCAATGTGTTAATGGGATTTAATCATTGGTTGCTTCAGTGTGATATCTCTTTATAAATCTGAAAATGGTTAATGGATCACTGCAACGTACCTTGGATTATTCACTGAATTTCTAACTGTGAGAAGAAGGAACTACGGTGTAGCATCACATTCATCGATGAAACAAAATCATGATTCAAATATTTTTCTTTATGCATCAATGTCAAAGTTAAATTCACATGTTGATAAATTTTGAATATAAATGTTTTTTTTTAAATTAAAATATTATTGGAGATCCATGTTAATCTCAGATCAATCAAGTATAAGTATCGAAAGGAGGATCAAATCCCTTATTAGCATGTAAGATAGATCTATATTAGTTGTAGTTTTATTAACTTGAAATTGAAAACTTAAGCAAATATTATGTAGGTATATTGTCGTAGTAGTTCTGTTTAAATATTATATTTATAGTAGTTCTATTTATGTCCAAATTTGGTATCTCTGTTTTTATGATAAGTATATGTATTAAATTGCTTTTTTAAACATTTACTAAAATAAGAAAAATTTTAGAACTTTGTGAACTTTGTGGGATGAGATAATTTGTCATCTTTGTGATATTAGAAGGTTAAAGATGAAAATCACTTTCTAATAAAATGTTTTCAAATAAAATGTTTTCAAGCATCCACATTAAAACTTAATTTCAAAATATTTGTGATAATAATGATCTTCTTTATCTATTAATTCATCAACAACTATCATACATTTCTGAATAGTTTTTTCTTTTAACTTTTAAATATATAATAAATTTCTAAAAAATAAATAATACTCACTTTTTCAAAAGTTAGATAAATCAAAGTGAATCTTGATAATAAAAGATACTAACTACCACCTCCATCATATATAAAGACATTATCTATATTTAATTAAAACATATATATAAAACAACATGATTATTACCCATTACCTCCATATATATATGATCGTACACAGCACGGGAAAAAAAATTAGAACCTACATCATCAAATCAATTTCTTTGAATATCTAGAAAGTTCTTGACAACCGTTTCCTCATAAATTTCTCAATGGAAAGGGAAATTTTAATTTGCATGGTACATCATCTTTGTAGCACTATCGGTTGTAGAGGAAAGTAATTTCACATTTGGCTTGTGCCTGTTACGCGTTATCGTTATCTACAATCGCTATTCAAGTTTTTGTGTTGTCTTCCATTGGCTCACTTACCCTAATCATTGCTGACCATAAAAGACTTTATTAATTCACCTTGTGTGTCACTTACCCACCTACTCTAATTGTTGTTAATCGCAAGGACTAAGAACTTTGTCGTTTATATGGTTTGGTGTATTATTAAGTGTACGCATAGAGCCAAGGAGTTTGGAGAAGCAAGCACTCTGCCACTAGTAGTTGCGATGTTTATATATATATTTTACAAAAATGGTTATATATATATATATATATTACAAAAACAATTATATTTGTTTTGAAAATGCTGAATATTTCATCATTTAAGTGTTTGAGAAATACATTCGAGAATATCATAATTATAATCTTCCAAAGTAGGAACTTACACCAAAAAATAAAAATGCCAAGACTACTATAAATCTTGACAAAACAACCTAAAAGTAGAATGCAAAAAACATAACCAAGTATTCACTTTAACGATTGGAATCATTGTTTGGGTCCTGCGCATCTGGGCGCGGGTCATCTGCATCAATTGAGCTACTATCTTCATCTCTCAGGGAACTTCTCTCTATAGTTTGCGTAGCTTGAAGATAATCATCCATTTCCACATCACGAGTGCCTTGATTTTCTTCAGGAGTATCCTCAGAATGAAACAAACTGTCTTCAGGAGTGTAATCATTCTCAATTTTAGAGTTTTTTTCACCACAAAGCTGCAGCGCATAGTCATGTTGGCAGGGAACAACCCTCTCAATTTTTTTCTGCTTTGTTGAATAAAAATGATCAGTTCTCTTTTATGATTTATCACAAAAATTATATAAGAGTGCCTTCAGAATCTTCGATTCTGAAGGTACTCTCAATTAAAGAAGAGTTAAGGGTTATACTCGAAGTTTAGGGAACACTTTCATAAATTTAATAAATTGGCAGTTGTTAATCTTTTAATTTTATATTCGATTCTGAAGGCACTCTCAATTAAAGAAGAGTTAAGGGTTATACTGGAAGTTTAGGGAACACTTTCATAAATTTAATAAATTGGCAGTTGTTAATCTTTTAATTTTATATATATAATCAATTTTCATTATTATCAATACATTTGATTATATATTGATTCAAGATATTTAAATTATAGTCTGCGAAATAGTTCTTTGGATTAAAATGAAAATGCATTTTAAACTTGCTACAATTTGGTTTTATTGGTTTCTTTTGACAAAGTATTCATCATTAGTTTTTTTTTGTAATTTATATGATTAGGGTTGATGAATTAATTGAAATATTCTATTTTAACCCTAATAATATATTTTTACATAAAACTGTATCTTTTAATACTATGCCATTTTACAAATTATGGAAAGTGTATATATGTTTCTCAAATAGCTAAAGTTTATTTTTATATATCATTTCGAATGTCTATACAAATATTTGTGTTATAATCATAAGTAATTGATTTTTGATCTAGTATTTAGTTTTTAATAAATTTTTCATCTTATCATACTTTGCAATAGGTTATATGATGATTTGGATTCAATGAGTTCATTCAAAACTATATAATTTTCTCCTCGAATCTATTACATGCATAAATATGGTTTTGAACATTTAAATTATTATCCAAAGTTGATCTTGGTACTTGGTCGGATTTACGAAACCCTAGGAGACATCATTGCTTGTAATGACAACTTCACATCATCTGGTTTAATAGCACGATTGCCTTCCACGTATAATCCTTGCCTATTAACGTTTGACAGTCGTGTGTATAGTACAAGATACGAATTGTTGGTTTGATAACATCTGTGCAAAGGGATTTTAATATGTAATAATTACCTTAGTCAGATGTGTTCATATTAACATCATCCTATCTGAGAGTCGTGTTACATTCATGAAAATATTTGATTTCGAATATCTCATAATGATTTCAGATCACATCAATTTGTTTGATGAATACCTGCGGTGGTTTGATGGTGAAGTTCTCATGTGTAAAAAACCTGTCTAGGGTTACTCTTTAGCTCTTCCAGAATTGCGTGAAGGTTCATAACATGTCTGTGGATTCATGTATCCCTATTCCTTCAGTCTTTACAACGCCTTTTAACCCTCTGTCAAAGAAAGAACTGATAGTTGAACAGATGGCTCCCTTAAGTCGCTTTGAGCTTTCCGGTCCAGAAATGTTAGAAGTCGACCCCGAATTTCTTGCCCTATTTGAGAAAATGGATTGGAAAATCTTCTTTTGGGGTTTCAGTGGACACAATGAGGAAGTTACCAGATGATTTGCATTGTCCTTTGATGGAAATGTTGCTCAAATAGGTGATTTACAGCTAGTCATAGATGAAGAATTTATTTCGAAAGCTACGAAGTTGCCTCGGACTGGTGGACGCTGGTTCAAAGGGTCACGAATAGACAAGAAAAAGTTAAGCAGCTCCTTCTTCCATTGTCAAAGGAAGATGCACACCTTAAATTCAGTTTTCCTGTAAAATATTTGAGGAATCAATGGCGTACTCCTTTTAAAGTCATTTCCAGGTATATCTCTTGTGATGGTCGGTATTCAAATGTCCAATTATATCATCTAAGGATTTTAATGGCTCTTAAGGGTTTGAAATTAAATTTTCCCTACTTTCTACTTCATAGTTTGCATAAAATGGCTGTTACGGTTCAATGTACTATTGGTAATCAAGACCATATTCTTTTCCACCACGACCTGATCAAAATGTTAGTTCAGTATCAGTTAGTTACAGTAGGAAAAACATGGAATGAATTCTTAAAAGACAATGAGTTCGGGTTAACCCGATTTTGGCCTACCTACCTACCTAAAACTCGTGCAAAACGAAGAAGACCTTGTGAAGGAGAAGTAAAAGAAGAGAGTGATCATATAACTGATCATGAGGGGCTGGATAAGCTTTGTTTGATAGTTGAAAATGAGAAATTTTATACTTCGAACCCTCCTGAACAATCCAAGAGGGAAAATGAAGTGGGAGAGGGAAGTAAAATGGTTGTCCAGATGCACTCTGCTAAATCAACAGGTGATTTGTATTCTAAGATAATGGAGGAGAGAGAGAAACATGAGGTAAAAGAGAAAAATCTACAAGGTGACATTAAAACTCTTGAACCGAGCATGAGAAAATCTGAAACATTAAATCGAAGATTTACTAGGAGTATGATTAGTCTTTTGGTTCCAAGAACCATGGAACAGAGTAGTGAACCCATCATTGTTGAAGATAATAGTAATAACGAGTATGAATCTCCTCCTCATGAAACCCCAATCAATGACTTTGAACAAGAACAGAGTAATAATCACAATGATGTGGTGGTATCTCCTAAGAGATTCGTGAATGATACTATCACCATTAGCAGCACATTCTGAACATGAAGCTCGATTTGAGTCACCATTGAATGATGAAGATTCTCTAGCAGAAACTTTAAAAGCAACGAAGCAGTCAATCAAGCTTTCTAAACAACATAAGGTTAATCGGTTAAAAGACATCGAAGAAGCTCGTGACAGGTTGAAAACAGAGTTACAACATCAAAAAAATAAATTGCTTATGTGGGTAGACTGATGGCAACAAATGAAAGCCAAGAAGGACAAATACAAAGCAGAAAAGAAATTGTTAGTTGCAACTAATGAGAAATTTCTGAAAGATGAAAAAATCCATGAAGAAAAAATATTGAAACTCAAAGCCAAGCTGTCAGAAGCCAGGAAAGCTATCAAGTTACAGATAGCAACAACTTAGTCATTATTTAGTTATTGTTATTTCAATTTTGACAGGTAATAAAATGTTTTAATTAGCACACCTACAAAATCGTAGATTTTACAGGTATGCTTACAATTTGTATTATTTTTATTTTATTTCCTGTTATCGTGATTTTAATGATAAATTAATATTTGTTACAGGTGTACATATTGTTGATATGATGTAAAGAATGAAGATTATTTTTGCTCATCGTTGGCATTCGATGGTGCTTCTGGAAGAATTGGATACTAAAGACATCCACGTCATAAGTCGATTTATCTGGGCATAAGTTAATACAGGCCAGTCATTTAATTGACATTATTGTTTCATAGGATAAAACGTATCTGCCAGGTGCCTTTTTTGAAGAAATTCGATGCAACAAAATAGGGATAGAATTTTTGTCTTTATTATGTAGTGGTTGTTAGAAACTGAAGGGATATTTTTAGAATAGTTGTTACACAGAAACTGGAAGGAGTTACTAGTCTTATTATATAAGCTAGTAAGCTCAGTGCTGGGGGGGGGTCGATGGAGTATTGAAGGAAAAGACTTATTAGAAATATAATTATAGTGTCTGATTTTAATTTCTTTACTGAAGTTTTACCTTCATGGAGGATTGTGACTAGATTTCTCAAACTGGTATCACTACTTGTTACTAGTTTGAAAACTTAATATATATATTTCGATATACTGTTTTCTCACCATACATTTTTATGCAATTGTACTGTGATATGATTGTATTTATTATCCGAAATTATACTCTGTTTGCACAATATTGATGTTTGATTGAGAATATTACTAAGTTTTGTTAATTGATATTTGTATTGATAATTGAGATTTGGTAATATATATATTTCATATTTATTCTTGATTTCATTTGTATTTTCTACAATGTTTTCATGAATGAATAAAATCCTGTTATTCAAATATTCGGTATTGAATATTAGTTATTGATTAATAGGCCATCATAGAATAAATTATAGTAGTTCTCTATTTTAATGTTCTGTTGTTGTGCATATTCAACAAAGTGATTTTAGGATAATAAGTTAAATATTTTCATTATTTAAATTATTATTACTTACCTCTTTCTTAATTTAAATCATTAATTGATAATTGATTTAGTTTTCTAAGTTGCTCTCAACTGAGATAGGATAGCTAGTTGATTTTTATTTTATTTTAGTTTAGTTTAATAGTTGTTAAATAGAATTAGATTAGTTTGATAGAATTTAAAAGAGTCTTTTAGTCAAAATATTTTAAAACGAAACCCCAAAACAAGAGACTTTCCTTTAGAAAGCACTTTAGGATAACTTAGACTTAGAAAACTAACTCTAGGGTTTATTTTAAGCATTAATAAAATTTAGGATAATTTTTTACTAAATTTTTACGTTCTCCTTAAGAGGATAAATTCAGTTGGTAGCAGGACCATAACTTGTGAGATTTTGCCATTCCAAACACACCGGGAGCTGTTCTAAGCGACTTGTGTGGGCTTAATCTCCTTAAGTTGGCCAAGTCAGAAAATCCGGCCAACAAATGGTGCTAGAAGGAGGGTCTGTTAACGATTAATGGCATGTAAAACTAATGATAAATCTTCAAATATTCAACAACCTCCATTACAATCTGAATTTAGTAGATCACCATTCATAGAAACTCTTAGGAGCATCCTTGAGCGTGACCACATTACATCTCCATTCACTCCTGAATAGAGTACTCAAACTTTAGAAGAATCACGTCATATTCTTACGAGAGCATATGCTCATCAACTTGGTTTAACACCAATAGACTATGGTCTACCTAGACAACAAAGACGTAACCCTCAATTGAATATAATTACTTAAGATTCAGCAGAAGCCGATAGAACTCCAAGTTATCAAGTTAGAAGTCATCATAGAGAAACTGCTAAAACAAATACTGCTAGAAGATTGACTTCTGTAGGCGGTTTTGATCAACCACCTTCTCCTCCAGAATCACCACCTGATAGTCTAAGGTCATCTAATTCAAGGAGTTCTTCAGATTCTGAAGAAAGTCCTATGGTTGGAAACATACCTGTAGGAGGAGGAGGTAACCCTCCACCTAATCCACAACTTCCTTGATTGAGAACAACTGTTGTAGCTGTGCCTGATGTACAACATCCTCTGCCCAAACATTCAGATAAACTTCTTCCAAAGTTTAATCCACATAACAAGGAACCTGCAAAGGTGCATGTAGATAAATTCATGTTAGCTGTTCAAACCATGAACGTTCAGCCTGAAGATATAGTTTGTCATTTGTTCCCTTTAACTTTTGAAGGGAAATCATCTACTTGGTATTTTTCATTAGTCCAAGGATCAATCACAAATTGGGCCGAATTCAACAAGCCTTTCCTAGATAAATTTGGGGAGGATAAAACACCTACTCTTTTAGCCCTTGAGTTATCTCGAATAAAAATGGAACCTAAAGAAAGAATTAAAGATTTTAATTAGAGATTTCTTACACTGAAAATAAAATTCCTGTTGCTTCTCAACCACCCGAGGATATTATCATTGAAAATTATACTTCAGCTTTACCAAAGTATCCTGGGATGTTTGTTAAAAGAGCAAGTAAAACAACACTTAATTGAAACTTTTGAGGAAGCTATTAAAGTAGAGAAAGATTCTATTGCTTATGAACCAGATAGAAGTGGAAAAGTTGATACTTTTCCTCGTAAAAAAATTTAAAGACCTAATTTGGAAAAAGATAAGGCCTTTAATGTAGAACAATTACAAAATGCTATTCGAGCGTTAACTAATGAAGTTGTAGGATTAAATAAAACTAATTCTGAAAATGCCTTTTCTAGAGGGTATTTTAGAAATCAGTTTAGGCAGAATCCTAACACTAATAATAAGACTAGTACACCTCCTGATATAGCAGTAAATGAAGAAATTTTTAATACTATTCGAGCAGTCTTATCTTTATCCGAAACTGCCTCAAATCAAGAAACTGTAGATAATGAAGAGGAGGAGGAATTTGAAAATGAAGAAGAATTGGAAGAACCTAAACAAGTAAATGGTCGTTTCTGGGACAGTCTAGTAAAAGATTATGAAGGTAAAAGTCCTCCTTCAGGACAACATGCCTATAATACTCGTAGTAGAACATTCACAAATACTCCTGGAGCATCATCAAGTTCTACCCCGAGTAACGATAACAATAATTCACAACCAAATAAACAGACTCAATTTGTCAAACAAACTCAGCCTGTGATGACTGCTCAACCTATTCAAACTGCTCCAAAGTTGGATTTACAATATGATATAATTGAAGATTTGAAGAATACACGTGCAAATATTAGTATGTATGGTCTTCTTCAAATTTACCCAATGCCTAATAGTCCTATTATATATCTTGCCATGAGTTCCATAATTCCTAATGCTAAGCAAAATATAGCTGCTAATAGTTCCAATAGTGATTTAACACCAACTGATAAAGGAAATTCAGTAGCTGATAAAGCTTCGTTAATAGGAAAAAATTCAAAATCAACAACTCCTCCATTCCTTCTTACCTTCGATATTTTTAATAGGAACGTTCACAATTGCATGGTTGATTCTGGAGCATCTTCCAATGTAATGCCTTTGTCTGTATGCAAAAGGTTAAATGGAAAGTATGTTCCATCAAATTCACAGATTACTCAACTAGATAGGACAAATGTGAGGGTTGTAGGAGAGATGAAAGATGTTCTAGTAAGGATTGCTTGTAACCATTCAATTTTTCAAATTATAGATATTGTGGTTGCAGACATTCCTGATGCATATGGGTTTTTTTTAGTAGAGATTGGTCTCAACAATTGAATGGATTCTTTGCTACAGATTGGTCAACTTTATGGTTACCTAAGAATGGAAAATCAAATCAAATTAAGATAAATAGAGAAAGATATTTGGAACATACTGTGACAAAATTATATGATCTCAGTGAACCGGTTTTATTTTCAGATTCTATAATGGGGAACTATATGTATGAACTTGGGTTCGAAAATTTTTAATCTGAAAATTTTGTTTTCTCTGACAATAAACAACAATCAGAAATTCTTAATGTTACAACTATCCCTCATGGTTCTTCATTCAAGGAAATTGTAAATAATGTAGATAGTCATAATTATGTAAATATTATTAAAAGTAAAGTCGTTGCAAATAGTTCTACTTGGACTTTATATTTCGATAGGTCAAAGTCTAAAGAAGGAGCAGGAGTTGGTTTCTTGTTAATTGACCTTAAAGGAAATAAAACATATATAGCATGTAGGCTTGAATTTAATTGTACAAACAATACCGTGTAATATGAAGCTCTGATTCAGGGACTAAAAAAAGCGATTGATTTGGATATTAAAGTGCTAGTTGCATATGGTGATTCTGAAATCATCGTCAAGCAGGTCCGTAATTCTATTCACTGCATTTCTGAACATTTGCAAAATTATCAACGAGAGGTATGAAATCTCATGTCGCATTTTGATGCATTCAATATAATGTCAGTTCCAAGATTCCAGAACCAAGAGGCAGATTTATTAGCAAATATAGCATCAAAACTGATTCCATCAGAGAATTTCACACCTGATTTCTTTTCAGTTGAATTGATTTTTAGGCCTTCTATACCAGATAATATCTTTAACTGACGTGTTTTTAATAATGATGTGCAGGTGCTGAATTTCTTAACAAATGATGATACTCTCAAAGATTTAGCCATTGATGAAGTTACACATGACGAAAATATGCGGGATTTTTTGGTAATAAATAATTTTTGTTCAGTTGAAAAAGCTTTTGAAAAGGTAAAACCAATTCCTAATTCAGTTTTGAGATTAGAAAAGTTTTTTGATCTTCAAGATAAATTTAAGTCTGTTCCTAATTGTAAAACCAATAGTTCACAAATGAAATATGAAACTATAAATTTAGGAACAGAATTGAATCCTCAAACTGTAAATCTAGGAATAGATTGCACTTCTACAGAAAAATCAGCATTCATAAAATTATTCAAAGATTTTAAAGATGTCTTTTCATGGACATACGACGATTTGAGAACTTTCAATCCACAAGTCATGCAACACATTATTCCAATAAAACAAGAATCAAAACCTTTCCAATAGAAATTTAGGAAGTATCATCCATCACTAGAACCAACAATTAAGAAGGAATTAAATAAACTGTTAGTTGCCAGAATTAATTTTCCTATTCGACATACTCAATGGGTAACTAACTTGGTTCCAGTTAGGAAGAAAAACGGTGATATTCGACTATGTGTTGATTTTATAAACCTTAATAAGTCTTCTGAAAAAGATAATTACCCAGTTCCTCCCATGGAACAAATCCTTCAGAAAGTTTCTGGATCCGAGATATTGTCACTTCTTGATGGTTTCTTAGGATATAACCAAATATTGGTTTCCCCAGATGATCAACTGAAAACAACTTTTAGAACTCCATGGGGAACATACGCTTATAGAAATATGTCATTTGGGTTAATTAATGCTGGGGAAACTTTTCAAAGAGCAATGAATATTGCTTTTAGAGGGTTAATTAATCATTCAGTAGTTGTCTATTTAGATGACGTCACTGTATTTTCTAAATGTCGACATGATCACATTAATCATCTTGGAAAAGTATTTGAACGTTGTAGGAAATTTGGAATTTCTTTAAATCCAAAGAAAACAATATTTGTTGTTTCAGAAGGAATTGTATTAGGCTGTGTGGTTTCAAAACACGATATCATGATTGATCCTAAACGAACCCAAGCTATCTCAAAAATAACTTACCCTTCAAGCAAAAAAGCAATGCAATAGTTTCTTGGTAAAATAAACTTTGTTAGGAGATTTATCCCCAGTTTTTCTGAAATCATCCATCCTTTACAAAAAATGATTAAGAAGGATGTTATTTTTAATTGGGGACAAACTGAAAAAGAATCTTTTCAGAGAATTTTAGAAGCCATTTCAGAAGCTCCTAGTCTTTTGAGCCCAGATTTTAACAAAGATTTCATATTGTATACTTTCACTTCTAACATATCATATGCAGCAGTTTTAACTCAGCTAAATCAGCAAAATAGTGAAGTGCCAATTTCTTTTATGAGCTCAAATTTTAAAGGTGCAGAAACTTAATTAGAACGAGGTTGATAAGCAAGCTTTTGTTGTTTTCAAAGCTGTCAAACACTTTTGCCCATATTTATTGAAATCTAGAACGAAAGTGATAGTTCCTTACCCTTTAGTTAGAAATTTGTTAGTACAAAAAGATTTAGGTGAAAAAATAGCACCATGGATGACAACTCTTCAAGAATATGACTTGGAAATTAAACCTTCAATGGTAGTCAAGGGTCAAGGATTATGTAAACTTGCTGCTGAAGCAGCTCATTTGCCTAATAGCAGTTCTGAAGTTGTCGTTGATGAAGTCTTATTAACTCGGGAAATTTACTTTTATCCTCCACCACAGGATTCTTGTTACACAGATTTAAGGACACTTCTGGAAATAGGAACTGCTCTTGATTACCTTGAACCAAGGAAAAGGAGAGCACTTAGACTGAAATCTGCTCCTTATTTACTAATTGATAATTTTCTTTTTAGGAGAAATTCAGATGGTGTTTTACTTCGATGCCTAGACAAAGATGAAACAGAAGTGATTTTGAAAGAATTACATTTTGGACCAACAGGTGGTCATTTTGGTGGAGAAACTACGACACATAAGATTCTTAGGGGTGGCTATTATTGGCCTACTTTATTTCGAGATTCTTATGCTTTTGTTAGGAAATGTCAAGAATGTCAACTTGTTGTAGGTAGAGTTAAGAAGGCTGCTTTTCCTTTACAACTTGGTTCAGTAGAAAGGCTTTTTCAGCAATGTGGTATTGATATAGTAGGACCAATAAACCCTCCATCTTCTATGCAACACAAATACATTATAACTGGAATTGATTATTTTACTCGTTGGGCAGAGGCTGCACCTTTAAGGGTTGTAAACACCAATCAAGTTATCTTATTTTTAGAATCTTTTATTATAGCGAGATTTGGTGTTCCAGATTCCCTTGTTTTTTATAATGCCTCATATTTTTCATCAGTTGAGTTAACTCAATTTGCTTTAGAGAAAGGTATAAGAGTTAGGTATTCAGCTAACTATCATCCTCACGGAAATGGTTTAGCTGAATCAACAAATAAAAATTTGTTGAAAATTTTCAAAAGAACTATTTCAGCTCACCATTGTGATTGACATACAGAGTTGTTTAATGCTCTTTGGGCAAACAGAGTAACTACTAAAGCTGCAATAGGTAACTCACATTTCTTCCTGGTTTATGGAACTAAGGCTATTTTACCACCAAATTTATTTTTACTTTCATTACAGTTAGCCCAATCTGTTCAGGATGAAGATTGTCCAGCTATGGAGAAAAGGATTAACACTTTATTAAAACTAGAGGAAGAAAGAGACAGGTCAAAACAACATTTTAGAAAACATCAACAAATTGTTAAGTCCTGGTTTGATCAATCCTTAAGTTCTAACCGAGAGTTTCAGGTGGGGGACTTGGTGTTAAAATGGGACAAAGTCCACGAGGAGAAAGGAGATCATACCAAGTTTCAAAAACTCTGGTTAGGCCCATTTGTCATTGCTGAAAAGATACGTCCAAGCAATTTTCATTTTCAAACCCTAGAAGGTCAGTTCGAAACATTTCCAATAAATGGACTGATCTTAAAAAAATATTTTGCTGACTTTTTCAGACCCTAAATTTGTATATAATTTTGTATATGAACTTATTTATTGTACAGTTTTTATTCTTTTATTTTTTAAATCAGTTTCTGTCTGTAAATAATTTTATTTAAATTTTAAGAACTTCCTATATATATTATTATCATAAAATTTTATATAATTGTTGATATTCTGTAGAATCTTTAATCAAACAGAATTATGATAAATTCATGATTCTTACATACATTCAAATATCATTTGACCCATGTAAAATAATATTGAAACTTATTTTCGATTTTCTTAAATTAATATTTTTTCAATCAAGTATTAACATATCAATCATTTGTATCTAAGATTGTCGAATCTCTGTATATATGTTTTAAGATAATTAGTCACTAATGTACATACATTTTTGAGAGGACATTTGTAAATAAATAAATTCTATGGTTTAAACCCAGTTTGTTCATTAGTTTAAAATTATGGTATTAGACTAAGTCTTTTAAAAATTGGTTCAGAATGATCAAAGTTTCTCAAGTCTATTAAGAACCTATCATTATTTGTAAATATTTGTAAATATTGTTCAGATTATTCCTCATTCTCCTATTTTCTTTTCATAGTTAGGATGGCTGATTAATGTCTTTTTCAAAACTTGTACTTTGAAAATATCTTTATGGATCTCTATCATCAGTCATTTCTTTTAAAGTTATTTACAATCTGGAAAAATTTTAGATCTGTTCCATTTAATAAAATTCTAAAATTTAAAATGAGAGACAGAAGGCCTTAGTAATAAGTCGATCCGATTAGGATCATAAATATCATCGGCATGACATTATTAGGAAACTGATAATAGCTCTTGGTCGTAAGGTCAAGAGATAGGGGGTTTCATTACGAGCCAGCTGATTCATTTTCTGGTGATATTAGTGACTAACATTACCATTTGGTTACCATGCTAGGTAATGATCTCTTATTTATAAAATGTAAACTTTCAAACTCAATAAAGTGAAACATAACTTTGATTGAAGAATAGGATGTCTCATCACGAGCCGGCCTAATCATGATCATCAGTGTTGTCTAGTATAACTTCATTTTTTATCATCAGGGTGATGGATCTTGGTTAAAAATATCAAGAGACAAGAGGTCTCATCATGAGCCAACTTGCTTATTCTTGGTAGTTCTCGTGAATGATACTATCACATCATGTTATCATGCCTAGATAGTAGTCTTCGGTCAAAGTAATTGTTTCTAATTTTTAGTTTATATTTAAAGCGGAAAAAAAAAGAAGGAAAATCATTATATTCATAGAACAGATTCTAGAAATTTATCAATGAAGTAGATTCCTATATCTTATACTAATGGTTCAGATTATTATTACTATAAATACTTTGTTTTGATTCAGACATTCTTAAGCTTATCTTTAACAAAATTCGTATTTGTAAAGATGGGGTAATTTTGAAGTATACTTGCGAATATAAATCAGATAATAGTTTTTATTAGACTGAGAATTTTAGATTGTTTTGAATAGATTTTAAGATTTTGTTTATACCATTGTTTGAAAATTGTATGAGCAGAGATAACTGGTTTGCCCAGGTCGTCGCCATTTGTTGGTAGGCAACAACCCTCTCAATTTTTTTTTGCTTTGCTGAATAAAAATAATCAGTTCTCTTTTATGATTTAT
This sequence comes from Pseudotsuga menziesii, assembly GCA_001517045.1. NCBI lineage: Eukaryota > Viridiplantae > Streptophyta > Pinopsida > Pinales > Pinaceae > Pseudotsuga > Pseudotsuga menziesii. The sequence continues at coordinate 369,651 of LPNX010702117.1, forward strand.
CACAAAAATTATATAAGAGTGCCTTCAGAATCTTCGATTCTGAAGGTACTCTCAATTAAAGAAGAGTTAAGGGTTATATAGGAAGTTTAGGGAACACTTTCATAAATTTAATAAATTAGCAGCTGTTAATCTTTTAATTTTATATATATAATCAATTTTCATTATTATCAATACATCTGATTATATATTGATTCAAGATATTTAAATTATAATATGCTAAATAGTTCTTTGGATTAAAATGAAAATGCATTTTGAACTTGCTACAATTTGGTTTTAATGGTTTCTTTTGACAAAGTATTCATCATTAGTTCTTTTTTTGTAATTTATATGATTAGGGTTGATGAATTAACTGAAATATTCTATTTTAACCCTAATAATATATTTTTACATAAAACTTTATCTTTTAATACTATGCCATTTTACAAATTCTGGAAAGTGTATATATGTTTCTCAAATAGCTAAAGTTTATTTTTATATATCATTTCGAATTTCTATAAAAATATTTGTGTTATAATCATAAGTAATCGATTTTTGATCTAGTATTTAGTTTTTAATAAATTTTCCATCCGATCATACTTTGCAATAGGTTATACGATGATTTGGATTCAATGAGCTCATTCAAAACTATATAATTTTCTCCTTGAATCTATTACATGCATAAATATGGTTTTGAACATTTAAATTATTATCCAAAGTTGATCTTGGTACTTGGTTGGATTTACGAAACCCTAGGAGACATCATTGCTTGTAATGACAACTTCACATGATTTGGTTTAATAGCACGATTTCCTTCCACGTATAATCCTTGCCTATTAATGTTTGACAGTCGTGTGTGTGGTACAAGATACGAATTGTTGGTTTGATAACATCTGTTCAAAGGGATTTTAATATGTAATAATTACCTTAGTCAGACATGTTCATATTAACATCATCCTATCTGACAGTCGTGTTACATTCATGAAAATATTTGATTTCGAATATCTCATAATGATTTCAGATCACATCAATTTGTTTGATGAATACCTGTAGTGGTTTGATGGTGAAGTTCTCACGCGTAAAAAATATGTCTAGGGTTACTCTTTAGCTCTTCCAGAATCGCGTGAAGGTTCATAACATGTCTGTGTATTCACGTATCCCTATTCCTTCAGTCTTTACAACGCCTTTTAACCCTCTATCAACGAAAGAACTGATAGTTGAACAGATGGCTCCCTTAAGTCGCTTTGAGCTTTCTGGTCTAGAAATGTTAGAAGCCGACCTTGAATTTCTTGCCCTATTTGAGAAAATTTATTGGAAACTCTTCTTTTGGGGTTTCAGTGGACACAATGAGGAAGTTACTAGACGATTTGCATTGTCTTTTGATGGAAATGTTGCTCAGATAGGTGATTTACAGCTAGTCATAGATGAAGAATTTATTTTGAAAGCTACGAAGCTGCCTCGGATTGGTGAACACTGGTTCAAAGGGTCGCGAATAGACAAGAAAAAGTTTAAACATTTCCTTCTTCCATTGTCAAAGGAAGATGCACACCTTAAATTCAGTTTTCCAGTAAAATATTTGAGGAATTAATGGCGTGCTCCTTTTGAAGTCATTTCCAGGTATATCTCTTGTGATGGTCGGTATTCAAACGTCCAATTATATCATCTAAGAATTTTAATGGCTCTTAAGGGTTTGGAATTAAATCTACCCTACTTTCTACTTCATAGTATGCATAAAATGGTTGTTACGGTTCAACGTACTATTGGTAATCAAGACCGTAGTCTTTTCCATCATGACCTGATCAAAATGTTAGTTTAGTATCAGTTAGTTACGGTAGGAAAAACATGGGATGAATTCTTAAAAGAAAATGAGTTCGGGTTAACCCAATTCTGGCCTACCTACTTACCTAAGAATCGTGCAAAACGAAGAAGACCTTGTGAAGGAGAAGTAAAAGAAGAGACTGATCATATAACTGATCATGAGGGGCTAGATAAGCTTTGTCTGATAGTTGAAAATGAGAAATTTTATACTTCGAACCCTCCTGAACAATCCAAGAGGGAAAACGAAGTGGGAGAGGGAAGTAAAATGGTTTTCCATATGCACTCTGCTAAATCAACAAGTGATTTGTATTCTAAGATAATGGAGGAGAGAGAGAAACATGAGATAAAAGGGAAAAATCTAGAAGGTGACAATAAAACTCTTGAACCGAGCATGAGAAAATATGAAACATTAAATCGAAGATTTACTAGGAGTATGATTAGTCTTTCGGTTCCAAGAACTATGGAACAGAGTAGTGAACCCATCGTTGTTGAAGATAATAGTGATAACGAGGATGAATCTCCTCCTCATGAAACCCCAATCAATGACTTTGAACAAGAACAAAGTAATAATCACAATGATGTGGTGGTATCTCCTAAGAGATTTGTGAAAGATAATTCACCATTACCAGCATAGTCTGAACATGAAGCTCGATTTGAGTCACCATTGAATGATGAAGATTCTCTAGCAAAAAATTTAAAAGTAGTGAAGCAGTCAATCAAGCATTCTAAACAACATAAGCTTGATCAGTTAAAAGACATTGAAGAAGCTCGTGACAGGTTGAAAACAGAGTTACAACAACAACAAAATGAATTGCTTATGTGGGTAGACTGATGGCAACAAATGAAATCCAAGAAGGACAAATACAAAGGAGAAAGGAAATTGTTAGCTGCAACTAATGAGAAATTACTAAAAGATGAAAAATCCATGAAGAAAAAATCTTGAAACTCAGGGCCAAGCTGTCAGAAGCCAAGAAAGCTATCAAGTTACAGATAGCAACAACTTAGTCTATATTTAGTTATTGTTATTTCAATTTTGACAGGTAATAAAATGTTTTAATTAGCACACCTGCAAAATCGTAGATTTTACAGGTATGCTTACAATTTGTATTATTTTTATTTTATTCCCTGTTATCGTGATTTTAATGAGAAATTAATATTTGTTATAGGTGTACATATTGTTGATATGCTGTAAAGAATGAAGACTATTTTTGCTCGTCGTTGGCATTCACTGGTGCTTCTAGAAGAATTGGATACTAAAGACAACGACGTCATAGGTCGATTTATCTGGGCAGAAGTTAATACAGGCCAGTCATTTAATTGGCATTATTGTTTCATAGGTTAAAACGTGTCTGCCAGGTGCCTTCTTTGAAGAAATTCGATGCAACAGAATAGGAATAGAATTTTTGTCTTTATTATGTAGTGGTTGTTAGAAACTGAAGGGATATTTTTAGAATAGTTGTTACACAGAAACTGGAAGGAGTTACTAGTCTTATTATATAAGCTAGTAAGCTCATTGTAGGGGGGGTCGATGGAGTATTGAAGGAAAAGACTTATTAGAAATATAATTACAGTGTCTGGTTTTAATTTCTTTACTGAAGTTTTACCTTCGTGGAGGATTGTGACTAGAGTTCTCAAATTGGTATCACTGCTTGTTACTATTTTGAAAACTTAATATACATATTTCGATATATTGTTTTCTCACCATACATTTTTATGCAATTGTACTGTGATATGATTGTATTTATTATCTAAAATTATACTCTGTTTGCACAATATTGATGTTTGATTGAGAATATTACTGAGTTTTGTTAATTGATATTTGTATTGATAATTGAGATTTGGTAATATATATATTTCATATTTATTCTTGATTTCATTTGTATTTTCTACAATGTTTTCATGAATGAATAAAATCCTGTTATTCAAATATTCGGTATTGAATATTAGTTATTGATTAATAGGGCATCATAGAATAAATTATAGTAGTTCTCTATTTTAATGTTCTGTTGTTTTGCATATTCAACAAAGTGATTTTAGGATAATAATTTAAATATTTTCATTTAAATTATTATTACTTACCTCTTTGTTAATTTAAATCATTAATTGATAATTGATTTAGTTTTCCAAGTTCCTCTCAGCTGAGATAGGATAGCTAGTTGATTTTTATTTTAGTTTAGTTTATTTTAATAGCTGTTAAATAGAATTAGGTTAGTTTGATGTAATTTAAAAAAGTATTTTAGTCAAAATATCTTAAAACAAAACCCCAAAACAAGATACTTTCCTTTAGAAAGCACTTTAGGATAACTTAGACTTAGAAAACTAACTCTAGGGTTTATTTTAAGCATTAATAAAATTTAGGATAAATTTTTACTGAAATTTTACGTTCTCCTTAAGAGGATAAATTCAGTTAGTAGCAGGACCATAACTTGTGAGATTTTTCCATTCCAAACACACCGGGAGCTGTTCTGAGCGACTTATGTGGGCTTAATCTCCTTAAGTTGGCCAAGTCAGAAAATCCGGCCAACAAGTCATTAATATTCTTTTCTACAGAATTCATAGCAGAGTCATCATATAATTTGCTTCTAAATTTTCCCCAAGACTGGAGTCCTATCCATTCAACATTTTCTCATGCTTCGAAACAAAATTTGCAGTATCTTTTATCTGGTCTTTCCACGCAAGAACAACCTTGTCAAAACCATCTTAATGAACATCTAGCCCAGAGGTGTAGTCAGAGATACAAAGCGTTGTTTACTCAAAACATTCAAGCCAAGAGTCTATTCCTTCAATATGCAAGGAGATATATTGTATAGTCGAGATTATACCTTCGATTTGGGACCACATTCCTCTTCTAAGACCGAAAGCCATGGACACTGGCTTGCAAAGAGCCAATTCTGTTAGAGAGTTCATCCAAGATATTTTCAATATCCATATTAATTACCCTTGAGCACGACACTGAAGGGTAGAAGAATATTTAAGAAGGCTTACCCTCCTAGGGCTTAATGAGATGAAAGATATGATTAGTCACTAAAGAACTTGAACAAGAATCCAAAATTGCACTAGGCACACCTGAAGGACTCTCATAGAAAGCAGAGAGGCCGTAGACATACCCATTACCAAAGAACCCAAACAAATGATGGAAAACAATATTTAAATATGAACCCACCTCACCAAACAAAGGGCGATTCCCAACCGCATAATTCTATTTCCAGTGATTCAAACTAACTTTAACAAGCTCTTTTCAATCTCTATATCAATTACCCTTGAGCACCACCAATGAAGGGTAGAAGAATCTCTAAGAAGCCTTACCCACCTAGGGCTTGATGAGTTGAAAGACATGTAGAGTCACTAAAGAAGTTGAACCAGAATCCGTGAAAGCACTAGGCACACCTAAAGGAATTTCATAGAACATAGAGAGACCGCATACATACCCATTACCCAAGAACCCAAACCAATGATGGAAAATAGGGTTTAAAATATGAACCCACTTCACAAACAAAGGGAAACTCCCAACCCCATAGTTCTCTTTCTAGTAATTCAAACTAACCTTAACAACAAAGAGAACAAAAGGAACCAAAATGTCAAAGTGAGAGTTGAGGAGAGATTCAACCAAATTTATACCACTAAATTTGGAGGAAAAAGCATCGCTTTTTTCAACAATATCAGAATAAAAACAATTCTGGCATTCATCCAAAAAGGGAAAATTTCAAAGGAGACAGTTGATAAGATTAAACACCTAACCTGAATGGCTCCAATGTCCCAAGCTCTTCAAACCAGAGAGCGAAGCAAGGCTATTGTCACCACATTCCCACAAACTAAAACCAGTACTGCAGTTTAAGGGGAGCCAATCTCCCAAACAAGAGGAGGTGGCTAAAATTTAGACACAAGTCTTCACCATTCCAGGATTGAAGTTCACAAAGGAATTCCTCACTCTCCTGCTACTCATAATTTGAAGTTATGAATGGGGCTAATAAATCAAGAGATAATCTATATCATGCACAATATTGCAACCAGTTTCCCTAAGCATGCAAGACCAGAGGCCATTAACGCCAAATGAAATATCCTTACACCATCTATACACCAATAGGACGTACTTCACATCAAGAGTTATGAAACTTTGGAATGCCAATCTCCAAGCGAGAAGAAGCAAACCCATCATAAACATTAGGGAAGACAACAAGAGCGTTGAACCCCGTTTTTTATATTAATCCCCTTGGACAAGCTTGAGGCTAGACTAGACAACACATTAGCTTGAGCATTATGTTCTCTTCGAACATGAAAGAGTTGGGGGGAGGCGATGCCAAAAAGCAAACAAATTATTCTTAAATGGAGACAATTTGAAATTGAATCCATCAAATTCATTGTGTTCCTTCACCAAGATATGATTATAAGAGAATCTCTAATTAAGTAAGATATCTAATGCCTTTGGGACAATGTATCTTAGTCCAAATTAAAGAGAATACCGCTCATCCAAGTTATTATAACACACGCCAAGGCCACACACATATGAAACTACTTCTTTTATGCTAGGGTCAAAGATAGCCCCTCCCGTCTTGTCTCCCTTGGGTTACCCTTCAAGGAACTGTCAAGAAACAAGATATGAGATTGCATATCACCCAACCAGTTTTGAAATTCCACTTGATTCATTCTTAACTGCCAATGAGGGACCTGAACTTTTGAAGGTTGACGGGGACTTTGAATCCAATACTGATTGGTGAAGGATTTCACCCACTCAACTTCATCCAAACTCCATATATCTGAGATGTTTTTTCTTTTGATTCGCCTATGAACAACCTCCCCTAAGAGAGATTTAGTAGAGATTGCATAATATTTTTCCAAAATCATTTTATTTTCAAAGATACTATAGTTTTTGGCCATCCAAACTTTCCAAAAAAAACTATTTTGGAAGAACGGACCAAATTCTTGCTAAGATGGGCTTCCCAATTAGAGATCTAGGATAAATATTATTCCAACGAAGAAAAAAACCTTCCCAGTCCTCAAGGAGAGAAAAATTTACATGGAGTTCCTTAACAATACTTCCCCATAACTGATTTATATAATTGCAGTGAAAAAAGATATTAGGGATATTTTCTTAAGACCGATGACAAAGAACACATCTGGAAGGCCCTTCAATACTTATTTTTTTGAGATTCTCAGTAGTAAGATTTTTTCCATGAATCAATAACTAGTAGAAGATATTCACCTTTGGAATCCCATCCTGTTATCACACTTTTTCCCATAATCTCGAAAAGGGAGAATAGTTTGTTTAAAATAGATATTTTATTATCCTTCTTTCACCGAATAATTTCCCTTCTTCCCCCATTCTCTAGTACCAGATATTTCTATACTGATAAGGGTGGCTCCATAGAAATGATAAAGAACAACATCCATAGATGATTGAATATCCATGGGGATATTCAATGACTTCCAACTGATCCAATTCCCATCGGAATCCCATTTAGGCAAATCATAAGAGAACTAACCCGTTCTCCACTTAACCAAATCTTTAGATCGTGCAAGTCATCATTCTGAATTAAAGGGATAGTTCCTAAGATGGGGTTAGTCCTAATGTTTATTTTCTGACCATTACTCAAGATCCAATAGAGTCCAACTTGAATAATATTTATCAAAGCTTTTCAAAACTCCAAATATTAGATCCTTGACGATCCCAATTACAATTGTCTAAGCATCATAATCTCGAGCCTAGAATATGTTTTTTCTTTAGCATACTTTTCCACTAAGCTATTTTTCCAGAGACTAAATTCCAAACCAATTTAGTTCCCATTGTTAAGTTTATCATGGAGGGATCATGTATTCCCAGCCCTCCATGAGCTCTCTATGCTTTAATTGTATTCTATTTTACCAGATGTAATTTTTTCGGATTGACTTTCTGTCCTTCCCACAAGAAATTTCTAATACAATTATCTATTTTTTGCATTATTCCTTTAGGAGCTAATAGAGAAGACCATTGAAAAAGAGGAAGAGAGGAAATCACATATATGATTAAGACCACTTTTCCTGTAGGATTTAACCATCTCATTCCCCAACGAAGGATTTTATCTTTTAACTTTTGAAAGACTGCTTCCTAATATATGCCAGTACTTTTGTATTGAGCAATTGGAATACCAAGGTACTTAAAGGTATCCCAATTTGAGTTACCTGCAAATCCAATTTCTCTCACAATACTTCTCATAAGAAGAGAAGGAACATTCCAACCATATATTTTACATTTCCCTTTGTTCACCTCCCCTCCAGAAGCTTACAAAAACTGGTCTAAGGATATCTAGATCGAATTGCATTAGTAATTGAAGCTCCACCAAGCATAATTGTATCATCTACAAATTAGGAATATTCACAGCCTTTATCCCCCTAGCAATGTGAATTCTACATAACCTACCTTCATCTCTTTCATTAATAAGTTTTCTTCCAAACATTTTTCCACTAAAATGTATAGAAAATTGAACATAGAACATCCTTGTCTAAGGCCTCTTGAGACTTGAAAAAATTATGTTGGTCTCCCATTTATCAACGGAGCAATCCAAGGCCTACTAATGCAGGCTTTCATCCAGTTTATAAAGCTAGGAGATAAATCAAATCTTGCAAAAACTTCAAATAGGAAGTTGTGTCGAACTCTATCAAAGGCATTGGCCATATCCAACTTGATATCCATTCCCCGCTCTTTCCTAGTCACACTTGAATGCATTTCTTTTTTGGATCAACACGATATTGTCTACAATGTGATGCTTTTCAACAAACCCACCTTGTCCTTTCGAAATTAATCAAGGGAGGAGGGATTTTAGACGGCTGGATAAAATATTTTATCAATATTTTATAGGAAGAGTTACAAAGAGAAGTTAGACAAAGCCGAGCAAGAGAAGTTGGACTTGATTCTTTCGGAATTAAGTCCAAAAAAGAGGAATTAGTTGCACCACCAAGTTTTTCTCTTCCTTTTGTCCAATTCAACATTTTACACATATCAACCTTGAATATGCTCCAACAGACTCTAAAAATTGTTTAGAAAACCCATCCAGTTCTGGAGACTTGTCCAAGCCTAACCCACAAGCCACTGCAAAAGATTCATCCTCTGAGATAACTTCAGTTAGCAAACTATTTTCAACATTAGTAATCAAATTCGGGATATTTTTAAGCAAGTCATCTTTAGAAGGATAATACACAACCCCTTGTTTTGTGTAAAGATTTAGAAAGAAAAAAACTATATGACTCTTCCTGAATGTTATAGGTATTAGTAACCCTCTCCCCATTCTCAGTCCGAATTTTGTGAATTGTATTATTATGCAAGTTGAATTTCACCTAATCACTGGAGAACCTAAGTGTTCATATCTCCAAAATCTAACCACAAAGCCCGGGATTTTAATCTCCAATTTTCCTCTTCATGGTATAAAGCCTCTTCCAACTTCTGACCGAGTTGTTGCTCTCTTTGTGTAATACCCTCTAGATAATTTTGGATATTTTATTGTTATTTACTTTAAAGAAACAAGTAAATTAAATTTGATATAAATATAATTTGGAATTGGGAGTTTTAACAGCTATACAATAAATTGACAAAAACTTGGGTTTAAAAACAGTTATTAAACCTACAACATTCTCTATGGAGACAAGTGGCTAATATTAAGAGAAATTGGTTATTTTGCTATTAAAAGTCCTAGGCAAGGAAAAAGAGCACATTATGAAGAAACATTCATTTTTCTTTGAAGGAGAGCTACCAGGGATCACTATGTGTGAAGGCTCTTTCATAAATACCTGAGTTTGTAGAGAGCTGCTAGTGAGCATCTTGCAGATGCTAGGCTCTATACCAGAACTGCCAGTGAAGCATAAGAGAATCCTAGGTTATGGAATAACTTATTCCTTTTAGATACTTGTGGCAACTTGAGGCTGTAGAAGAGCTATTTTAAACCCAAGGGTCCGGGCAAGGGGGTGGAACCCAAACAACTTGTTTGTTACAAGGTTCCAGTGGCAAGGTGGTGTGTAGTTGTTGACGTTGCCATTTCCAGATTTTACAAATATGTTTCTTAAACAAATATATGTTTACATTTATAGTTCTAAAGAAAAATTCTTGTCGCTATTCTATTTATATTTTTATACAATTTTACGTTGGTGTTTATACTGCTTCTATTTATTCTTATTCTATTTACAGAGATACTCTGGAAATAATTGGTTTATATTTTTACAAAGTTATAGACTAAGAATTATTACTGATTTACATTTCTAATTTATTGTGTTTATGAGTTTTAAGAAAAACAGTGGCTAAGATATCTGGTTTTGTATTTACAGTTAACAGATTACGACTAGGGTTTAGTCTTTTATGCTTAAACAATAAATATTTACCATGCATATTAACAAAAGTAAATGAGAGTAATAAAGTAAAGTAATGATATAATGAAAGAAAGTTGTTAAATCATAATGCATAGTTCTTTTTTAGTATTATCGAGTAAGAAAAACTGAAATTCAAATCAATAAATAAACATTATTCAATGATAATAATCTTTTCCTATGCAGAAGAAAGGATTCAAAACCCTAACCTTCACTGTGATTGATAGAAAGGACTAGCTTATAGAAATATTTAAACTGGATGTTAGGATAACCTTATAACTATTTTCTTTACCAATAATACCCTAATTTTTAAACTTGAAGATACAACCCTTAACGAATGTGAATAATGAAATTTGTAGTAATTAAAGGAAACCATTAAAGAAAAGGGTTATGATAAAATAAAAGACCCAATGGGCATCACATATGTATAAATAAATTGTTACATTATAAACTCAAACCTGAAACAAAATTATAACAGAGTGCATTCATGGCATTATAACACCTACATCGTTAACAAAAATCAACAAGGCAACTGAAGCCACAAAAACTTTAGAACATAAACCCCAGATTTCCAGCTTTAATAAATGGCCTAGCCAAATCAGAACATAGTCTATGTATAGTTGTCATTCCCAACTACTTTACATAAGATACGATCGTAGAAGCATAAGCTCTCTCCCTCGAAATGGCAGACTAGGAGTAAAACCAAGGTTTAAATAAAATACTTACCGTGTTGAGACCTCGAAATCCTTCACCGTTGCATCCGGACATGTAACCATAAGTAAATCAGACTGTTAGTTCATGTGTAAGAACTATTCAATAACTGTTTTATGTAAATAATCAAATTAAATTAAAGGATTCTTACCGTGCTTTAATAAACACCCTGAATCCCTATGAATTAGGAAGATCAACAATGAGATTGGTAATGGTCGTCTTCGCCAGATAACCAAAGACATTTTCAACCTCCGTCTGAAGTCAACTAAGCACATGTGCCATCCACTTAAAATAATAGAAAACTGATATAGAATTTGTTTTAGTTCAGGTTTGCACACAGAACTGTAGCAAAGCCGACCACGGCTAGTGGACTAATGGGGCTCCTCCTCCGACGGAAGAAAATAAAAACCATGATAAATGTCAACTAGTGGATACTGTGTGCCAACTGTATTCCACTTCAGACTTGAGGAATTATAAAAACCAGTACCTTGGATAAAGGTATGTTCAAACTTGAGATAACTGGAATACTTGCAAGAAAAGATGGGTTAGCCATGGGCTAAGTAAGTTCTAAACTTAAACCTAGGTCTCTTCCCATTCCTCCTTTATAGGAGTCTTTTCACAAACCAAAATTGTTAATTATAAGAAACCTTTACATAATCAAGTGTTTAAGCTCTCAAGCCAAGGGCTGATGTAAGCCAAATGTTTAAGATTAGGTAATAGGATGTACTCCATTATTTCATGTACTTAAAATAACATAAAAAAAATTATACATGTATAGTAAATGTTTGTTTTAATTCGGGTATATTACAAAATGGTATCAGAGAGAGGTTACAAATCTGTGACCTATTTGGACACTGCGTTGTAAAACGTGTAAAATATTTAATAATAGTTATTTTAAATATCTATAAATAACAAAAGAATAATTATTGTTACACGCGAACGTAACAATGGTAGGAGAACCTGAGTGGATTATGGGTGAAAAGGAGTACCATAAGATATCCCAACTATGGAGAACGCAAGTTTCTTTGTGGAACTTGGAGCAAAACGTAATGCAAAAATGCAGTCAGAAATGATGGAGACAATGAGGAGTGTGAAAGCAGATATGGAAAGTCTTAAGGTAGATAACCTTAAACTAATGAATGCTAAATCAGATCAAGAAGAGATAAATGAACTTATTCTCAAAAGCTTGACAGAGCCACAAAAGAATAATGGTCAAAACTCTTGTAGTACTGGAAAAAAAGAGGAAAAGCACAATACAAGGTGACAGTAGCGAAGAAACTACAAGACCTAAAGAAAGAAAAGAATGTAAAAGTTGAAAAACAAAAAGAACATCCTATAGAGTTGCAAGGAGAATTTAAAAATTTAAGACCCCTGACATTTGATGGAGAATCAGAAGAGGTAGCTAAAGCTTGGTTACTCAATATTAAAAGGTATTTTCAGGTGTATAGGTATGATGACAATTTCAGAGCACGCTTAGCAATCTTTCAGCTGAGTGGAAAAGATGCACTGTGGTGGCAGGAGGCCAAAAATGTAAATAATATATGCAATAAAGAGTTGAGTTGGAAAAATTTTAAAAAGTTATTTAAAAATAAATACATGTTAGAATGGTACTATGACGAGAATGCCAAAGAATTCAATGATCTGCGACTAGAAACATTAACCATGGATGAATTTGTAACCAAGTTTGTGAATTTACAATGCTGTGTAACTTATTTGAAGGAGGAAAAAGCTAAGGTTTATAGGTTTATCAGTTGTTTACCCCTAGCATATAAGGAAAATATTGAGTTTGAAATGCCTAAGACTATGGACGAGGCCATTAGGAAGGACAAATTATGTTACCATTTGTTCAAACAAAGATCAGAAGCAACTAGAAGTTGGAAAAATAAGAAAAATGAGAAAATGGAACAACGAAAAAAAGGATTTAAGCCTTCTCCTTTTACGAAATGAACAAGAAGTCATACTTATAATAATTATAATAAACCAGGAACAAATACTAACAATGGTATAAAGAGTACTGGAACTTCCAATGGAGGATGGAATAATACTGCGAAAGAGGTTAAATGTTGGGGCAGTAATGTACCTCATCTGTACAGAAATTGTCCTCACAGTCCCACAAAAAAATGGCTCCCATAAATATGATACAAGAAGCTTCCACTGTCAATGACATATCCAGAAACATACCTAGAATAAATGAAGCTTTGGAAGATAGACAGGCGGATCATCAATCCACCATGCTGGAAGTAGAAGGTAAAATTTCAAACACATATGTTTCTATACTTATTGATTCGGGAGCTAGTTTAAGTTACATTGCACCAAGAGTTCTTGAAAAATGTAAACTTGGTAAGGAAAAACAAAAGAATGCATGGTTGGTACAATTATCGACAGGAAAGAAAATGAAAGTTATAGAAATAGTTAAGGATTGCAGAGTAAGTTTCAATGGCTTGAATACCACAGTAAACTTAAATGATACTTTCGTTAGGAGTGTATGATATTATGATAGGAATGGACTAGTTAGAAGCTCATAGAGCCATTATTGATTGTTTACATAAAAAAATTTATTGCATAAATGAGGAGGGAAAAATTCATACAGTAAAAGGAATTTACCGACCTATATCTACATGACAAATTTTTGCAGTACAATTAAAAAATGACTTAGGAAAGGATGTCAGTTGTATGCCATCGAATTTAAAGAAATTGAATCTGAAAAGTCACCAACAACAATGGAAGAATTCCCTATTCTGAAGGAATTTCAGGAATTATTTTTTGAAGAAATACATGGATTACATCTTAAACAATATTTAGATTTTACCATAGATCTAATGCTAGGTTCCGCACCAGTATCCCAAGCTCCCTATCATATGACTACTCTAGAATTGACGGAATTAAGAATGCATATACATGAATTATTAGACAAGGGATACATTCGGCCTAGTGTATCGCCTTGGGGAGAACCTATATTGTTTGTTAAAAAGAAGGATGGAACTTTTAGAATGTGCATGGATTACCGACATCTGAATAAAATGATAGTTAAAAAAAAATACCCTTTACCAAGAATAGATGATTGGTTTGATTAGATTGGTGGAGCAAAAATATTTTCAAAAATTGATCTCAGATCAAGGTACCATCAAGTACGGGTTAAAGATGAGGACATCCATAAAACTGCATTCTGGACCCAATATGGACACTATGAATTTGTCGTAATTCCATTCAGTTTAACAAATGCTCCTACAACATTTATGAATAGGATGAATAATTTGCTGAGTAAATTCTTGGATAAATTTGTGTTGGTATTTATTGATGATATTCTAGTATATTCAAGGAATGAGGTGGATCATGAGGGAAATTTAAGGAAGGTTTTGGAAACCTTAAAGGAACATCAACTATATGCAAAATTAAGCAAGTGTGACTTTTATAAAAAGAGGTACACTACTTAGAACATGTCTTTTCAGAAAAGGGAATAACAGTTGATCCCAAAAAAAAATTAAGGCTATATTGGAATGGCCTACACCAAAAGATGTGCATGATATAAGGTCATTTATGGGGTTAACATGATACTACCGTAGATTCATAGAAAATCTCTCCAAAATAGCTTACCCAATAACTACTTTACAAAAGAAAAGTGTTAGATTTATTTGGAATCAACAATGTCAAGATAGCTTTGAAAAAATGAAACAATTATAGACAACATCACCAGTACTAAAATTTGTTGATCAAAGTAAGGACTTTGTGGTATGCAATGATGCAAGTACAGAAGGTTGGAGGGGTTTTAACTCAAGAAGGTCACATAATTTGTTATGAATCAAAGAAACTAAAGGAACATGAGAAAATTTATGTAGTACATGATTTGGAATTGACAGCTATCGTTCATGCCCTTAATATTTGGCAGCATTACTTGATAGAAAAGAATTTTTTGATACTAACAGACAATATTGGGTTAAAGTATTTATTCGACCAAAAACCAATGAATGCTCGTCAAGCCAAGTGGCTTTCATTTCTGAGTGAGTATGATTTTGAAATTAAACACATAAAAGGGAAGGAAAACATTGTAGTTGATGCATTAAGCCGACAACAACATAATTTTCATTCAATGTTGATTAGTAATTATGAATCTGAATTCAAAACTTTGCTGAAAGAAGCATCAATTAATGATGAGCAATATATGAATTGGTTGGAAAAATGTAAGTAGAGAGTTTTTGAAACAACAAAAAGTTTTTATCAGATTGATGCAAAAGCGATTTTACTTTTCAAAAATGGATTCTATGTGCCTAATCAATACAGTATAAAACATGTCATTTTTAACGAATCGCATGATAACCCTTATGCAGGACACCCTGGATATCATAAATTTATAACAGCTTTAAAAAAATACTTTTACTAGCCAAACATGAAATGAAAAGCAACTGAATATGTAGCTAGATGTTTCACTTGTCAACATGTTAACGCCATTCACCAACATCCAGCTGGATTATTGTAGCCTATATCTATACCAGAGTGGAAGTGGGAAACTATAACCATGGATTTTATTACTGAGTTACCGTGAACAAAGAAACAAAATGATTCTATTATGGTTGTAGTGGATAAATTAAGTAAGACAACTCATTTCATACCTGTAAAGTCAACCTATAAAGCGGTCAATATTGCAGAGATATTTATGAAGGAAATTTTCAAGCTGCATGGTATACCAAAAATGGTGATCACAGATCGTGATGCTAAATTTACTTCCATATTTTAGATGTCATTATTTAAATGAATGGATACGAAACTAAACTTCAGTACAACCTATCATCTGCAAACCGACGAACAGACTGAGTGAGTGAATCGGGTCTTTGAAGACATGTTGAGAATGTATGTGATGAATCAACTAGGTAAATGGGAGGATTATATTCACCTAATAGAATTTGCATATAACAATAATTACTGACCATCTCTCAAAATGAGTCTTTTTGAAGTGTTGTATAGTAGGAGGTGTAAAGCACCTTTAAATTGGGGAAACTTGGAGGACAGATTGGCTTTAGGGCTAGATATGTTAGCAAAAATGAAGGAAATGGTATGAAAAATAAAACAAAAATTAAAAATGGCACAGGCCAGACAGAAGAGTTATGCAGATACAAAGCGAACAACTAAAGAGAAGCAAGATAAGATCAGGGCTTTATGCAAAAATGACACCCAGATACATGGGAACTTTTGAAATTTTGGCTAGAATAGGGCATGTAGCTTATTAGTCGACTTTACCCCCTTATTTAAGAATTCATGATGTTTTCCATATTTCATTGTTAAAAAAAATGTTGTTGATCAATCTCATATTATTAACTGGGATAATGTACAGGTGGAACTAGAGGGCGACTTCCACACGAAACCAATGTGCATTCTCGATAAAAGAGAAATTCAGCTTCGGAAGCAAGTTATTGTACAAGTTAAAGTACAATGAAAACATTATTCAGGAGAAGAAGCTACTTGGGAAAGAGAAGAAATCATGAGACATAATTTTCCTACCTTATTTCCAAACTTTAATAATACTGATTAAACACTGATGACAGTGCAAAGTTTTAAGGAGGGAAGGATTGTAATACGCTCTAGATAATTTTGGATATTTTATTGTTATTTACTTTAAAGAAACAAGTAAATTAAATTCGATATAAATATAATTTGGAATTGGAAGTTTTAACAACTATACAATAAATTGACAGAAACTTGGGTTTAAAAACAGTGATTAAACCTACAACATTCTCTATGGAGACAAGTGGCCAGTGTTAAGAGGAATTGGTTATTTTCCTATAAAAAGTCTTAGGCAAGGGAAAAGAGGGAATTATGAAGAAAAGTTCATTTTTCTTGGAAGGAGAGCTTCTAGGGATCACTATGTGTGAAGGCTCTTTCATAAATACATTAGTTTGCATAGAGCTTCCAGTGAGCATCTTGCAGATGCTAGGCTATGTACCAGAACTGCCAATGAAGCATAAGAGAATGCTAGTTCTGGAATAACTTATTTCTTTTAGATACTGGTGGAAACTCAAGGCTACAAAAGAGCTATTTTAAACCCAAGGATCTTGGAAAGGGGGTGGAACCCAAACAACTTGTTTGTTCCAAGATTCTAGTGGTAGGGTGGTGTGTAGCTGTTGACATTGCCATTTCCAGATTTTACAGATATGTTTCTTAAACAAATATTTGTTTACATTTATAGTTCTGAAGAAAAACCCTTGTTACTATTTTGTTTAGATTTTTATACAGTTTTACGGTGGTGTTTATACTGCTTCTATTTATTTTTATTCTATTTACAGAGATACTTTGGAAATTATTGGTTTATATTTTTACAAAGTTACAGACTAAGAATTATTACTACTGTATATTTCTAATTTATTGTGTTTATGATTTTTAAGAAAAACAATGGCTAAGATATCTGGTTTTGTGTTTACAGTTAACAGATTACGACTAAGGTTTAGTCTTTTATGCTTAAACAATAAATATTTACTATACATATTAGCAGAAACAAAGGAGAGTAATAAAGTAAAGTAATGATATAGTGAAAGAAAGTTGTTAAATCATAATACACAGTTCTTTTTAAGTATTATCGAGTAAGAAAAACTGAGATTCAAATCAATAAATAAACAGTATTCAATGATAATAATATTTTCCTATGAAGAACCAAGGATTCAAAACCCTAACCCTCACTGTGATTGATAGAAAAGCTACCTTATAGAAAGATTTAAACTGGATGTTAGGATAACCTTATAACTATTTTCTTCACCAATAAAACCCTAATTTTTAAACTTGAAGATAAAACCCTTAACGACTGTGAATCATGAAATTTGTAGGAATTAAAGGAAACCATTAAAGAAAAGGGTTACGATAAAATAAAAGACGATTGGGTATCACATATGTATAAATAAATTCTTACATTATAAACTCAAACTTGAAACAAAATTATAGCAGAGTGCATTCATGGCATTATAACGCCTACATCGTTAACGAAAATTACCAAGGCAACTAAAGTCGTAAAAACTTTAGAACTTAAACCCCAGATTGATAGCTTTAATAAATGGCTTGGCCAAATCAGAAACACAATCTATGTACAGTATCCATTCCCAACGGATTTACATAAGATGCGACCGTAGAAGCATAAGCTCTCTCCCTCAAAATGGAAGACTAGGAGTAAAACGAAGGTTTAAATACAAAACTTACCGTGTTGAGACCTCAAAATCCTTCACCGTTGCAACTGAACCTGTAACCAAAAGTAAATCAGACTGTTAGTTCATGTGTAAGAACTATTCAATAATTGTATTACGTAAATAATCAAAGTAAATTAAAGGATTCTTACCGTGCTTTGATAAACACCCTAAATCCTGATGAAGTAGGAAGACTGACAATGAGTTTGGTAATGGCCATCTTCGCTAGATAACCATAGATATTTTCAACCTCTATCTGAAGTCAACTAAGCACAGGTGCCATCCGCTTAAAATAATAGCAAATTTATATAGAATTTGTTTTAGTGCAAGTTTGCACACATAACTGTAGCAAAGTTGACCGCGACTAGTGGACTAATGGAGCTCTTCCTCTGGCGGAAGAAAATAAAAACCATGATAAAATTCAACTAGTGGATATTGTGTGCCAACTGTGTTCCACTTCAGACTTGAGGAATTATAAAATTCAATTAAATATACATGCGCCCAAAACTGTGGCTATTGTTTGGAAATCAATTACTTTTTAACGTGGACAAAACCAGTACCTTGGAGAAAGGTATGTTCAAACTTGAGATAACTGGAATACCTATCAGAAAAGATGGGTGAGCCATGGGCTAAGTAACTTCTAAACTTAAATCTAGGTCTCTTCCCAGTCCTCCTTTAAAGGAGTCTTTTCACAAACCAAGATTGTTAATTATAAGAAACCTTTACATAATCAAGGGTTTAAGCTCTCAAGCCAAGGTCTGATGTAAGCCAAATGTTTAAGAATAGATCAGGTAATAAGATGTACTCCATTATTTCATGTACTTAAAATAACATAAAATAAAATATTTTTATTTATACATGTATAGTAAATGTTTGTTTTAATTCGGGTATATTAGACTTTGTAACAACTCATGGGTGACTTCTGCAGACTCCATCTTCTCCTTATGCTTGCTTAACTCATGTTGCAAATGAATTCTTTCTCTTTGAGGGGAATCATAGTGGTTTTTATTCCATAGGTTTAGGGAAACTTTCACTACACGAAGCTTTGACTTGCAAATGTATGAGAGGAACCCCTTCACATAAAAATTCCAAGTATTCTCAATCCATTGATGAACTTCATCATGTTTCAACCATAACGGGTTGAAATGAAAGGGAATAAGGCCTTTATTTTCCAATTCTTCCACAATTAAATAGATTGGTCGATGATATGAAACCGCATTAGAGATAATTTGAACTTGATATGAAAATATCGATTGAAGAAGGATGCAACAAAATCGAGAAACTATATGGCCCGGTCCAGTTCTCTTGTTAGTCCATGTAAAGCTTCCTTTCTTAGGATCAATTTCAACAAAATCTAGATCCCCGATGAGGTCTTCTAAATACTCCCAAAAGGATCACGAACTTGTGAACCCCCTCTCCTTTCTTTGCTAGAAATGTTCACATTACAATCACTTGATATATTTCCACGGTTTTGATCCTTTAGAGAAGATGAGGACCAATAGAAAGCTGGCTTTAAATTGTGTTGAATCGGGCCATAAACATTGGAAAATTTTAGAACTCTTTGTCTACTTATAACCTCCAATTCTTCCATTATCCAATGTATTGTTCAGTTTGTTGCTTATGAGGTAACTTTCTCTTATCCCAAAACAGAGCTAGACCTCTCGCTGCCCCCATATAATCTCTAGCAATTCCAGCTCCATTTTCCAAAATCTTTTGAAAAACTTCAATTACTTCAATGGATTCCATGTTTGTCTCTCGGAGTAGAAGAATATAAATCTTGTCTTTATATATCATATACTTCACTGAGTCTAATTTTTGTCTTCCTCCTAATCTTCTACAATTCCAAGAGATAACGTTCATTATTTTTGGCCTGGGAACCGAACTTACCTATGGCATCACCCTTCTATCATTCTTATTAGAGGATGCACCTATGATAAGTTTATCGACAGAGGCCTGCTTACCCAGATGGACATCTCTCTCTACTTCCTCTTCTTGCAGGGTTCTTGGAGTTCCGACCTACTTTTTTGTTTCCAGTCCTATCATCACCCAAATCCTCATAGGAGTCATCTATAGAGAAAGAGAGGGTTGTCCTTCCTGTGAGCATTGTTCATTGTCTTCAACAATCACATCATCTTGTTCTTGAGTCAAATGCAAATTTGTTTCTACATACTGTCTGTATGGAAATATAGAAATACAATCTTCCTGGCCTACCTCTTCAAGAATTGGTTGAGGGTATATCTAACTAATCTTAGGATCACTCTTTTCCTTGACATCCGTTTGAACTATTTGGGCGTCATCTCCTGCTATTATTAGGAAGCGATTGGAAGTTGAAGTTTCTGGGGCATTAACATTATTTTCATTGATATGATTTTTCCCTTTTCTTTGAACTATTTGTCATTCTTTAAGAACCTCTTTCTTTGGTTCCTGAACTTCCATTTGAGAACAAATTCTTGCAAAGTGTCCATATTCATGACACTTCTTGCACTTCAATGGGAGCTGGTCATAATCAACATTTTGCTCATGGGACCAATTATCTATGATCAAATTAACCATATCAAAAAGACCCATATCTAAATCAACTTCAACACATATTCAAGCACATGAAAACATGAGAGATTTAGGATCAAATTTATCTTTATACTTTCCCAATGAATTACCTATTACAGCGAACACTTCATCAAACCAACAATGGGGATGAAGATGAGGGATTTTAACCCAGATTAAAACATCAAAAAAAATATCTTTCTCATAATCAAATGTAAGTTCCATCTATTTAAATACATACCTCTGGGTCTCAAAAAAAAATGCCCATTCCAAAATATTAAATCCCAATTTTCCTTGAATTCAAAATAAAACACATAATATTCTCAACCACATAAGTAGCCCTTTTCACAAAACGAGCTGGTGGAGGAAGAGCGATTAAACCCTGAGTATCTGCCCCATTCAAGGGATCCGGTTTCGATTGATCCATCGTTGCCCTAGCGGCCAAAACCAAGCAAGAGTCTCAAGCTTGCAAACAGTGCAAAGTTGCAGAGGGATTTTTTATTGGATCTCTACTCCTATACGCAGTCCTAATTGATGTCAGTATAATATATTATCTAGTGTACACCATCGATTTTGGAATTTTATCGATGTGGTTCAAGAGGTGGAGGTTAAAACTTTTGCTTGTGCAACATTTTGTGTAAGAATAAAATTTAGTGTTTTATTAATTTAAATTATAGTGTCAAAGGTATGCGGTAGTGTGTGGTATTGAGTACGGTTTTTCTTTAGATGGAGGTGGAGGTTAAAACTTTTGTTTGTGCAACATTTTGTGTAACAATAAAATTTAGTGTTTTATTAATTTAAATTATAGTGTTAAAGGTATGTGGTAGTGTGGGGGTATTGAGTATGGTTTTTTTCTAGATGGTTGATTGTCAAATAATTTTGTTATTCATTTATTTACATTTTTATTATAGCGAATTATTTTAGTACTTCAATAAATTTGTATTGTAATAAGTATTATATGGCCATGGACAATGTAATTTTTTTCATTTTTTTAGAATTCAAATCAAATGTAATTCAAAAATTTTACGCTTTTTGACTATGGGTTTTTCATGTCATAGTTTTTGTGAAATTTTATTTTTAAGGTTGTTATGAAATATAGTATAAAACAACAATGGAAAGAGTGCAATATTTCATTTTCTAACATTTCATTTTTTTAGGAAATTCATGTTAGATTTTTAACATTAAGCTAGCATTATATTAGGATCTTTAACTGAGAGAATAACAAGCACATCAATCAAACACAAGAGACAATGAGCACAGTGTTTTTCTTCGGGGAAACCATAAATGGAGAAAACCCCGCAACTTCCTCAGAGATAGAATCAACACCAAAAGTAAAACCCAAAACAGTAAGATGATCTCCTGACAACAATAACCTTCTTTCTTCCTAGCCCCAATGTCTTCTTCTTCCTCAACTATGCGCTACAACTGAGTGTGAGTGAGTGTGTGATAAATAGAGAGGCTAGCTCTCTATCTACACTAATTCCTGACTTGACTAAACCCTACTAGGGCCGACTTCACTAAGTGAGTCTAACAACCCTAGTGCCCCAGAATTGCGGGGACTTTAACCCTTGAACAATAGGAGGGTTACCCACCCTGACTTAACATGACTTGTTTACATTATAGAAACTCCTGATAGGAACATCGGGGCATGACATGACTCAAGTACATTACAAATACATCCCAGAATAAACATCAGGTTACAATACATAAGAAATACAAGTGAATACATTTCGAAGTTACAATTACATCAACACTCCCTCTTAACTAGGAAGGTATTCTCTCAACACAATTTATCAACACAATTATTCTTCTTTGTATCATTTGGATTATCATCGAGTCCTCATCATATTCACCTTCAAGTCATCTCTATCTTCAACTCATCTTCATCTTCAAGTCATCTTCATCTGGATCTGGATCATCATTACTGTATCTGGATCATCACTCGATCTAGATCATCATTACTAGATTTGGATCATCTCTGGAGCATCATCACTGGATCTGGATCATCACGGGTGCTATCTCATGATTCTTCTCGTCACAGGAAGTTCTACAGAGCCAGCCCTTTTTCATGCTTGTTGTAGGCCTAGCCTCCATGTAGGTCTTCTTCCAACACTTATATCTAACCCTAATTCAAAATGGCCTGCCCAACACTTATATCTGATCATGTAGGAACCAATCATATAATCATATCAGAAAGGCGCGCCCAACACTCACATCTGACCATGTGGGAACACCTCCCACAACCCTGTCAGAAAGGCCCAGCACTCACATCCATCAACCAATGTCCGAAAGGCTCAGCACTTACACTCGGCCATGTGAGGAACCAATCCTCCATGCCGAAAGGCTCTGCACTTACATCTGACAACCAATGTCAGAAATTCTCAGCACTTATATTCGACCATGCAAGGAACCAATCCTTCATGCCGAAAGGGATCTTCACTTACATCTGAAAACCAATGTCAGAAGGGCTCTGCACTCACATCTGATCTTGTAGGAACCAATCCTGCAGTCACATCAGAATGACCCTCAGTCCCAGACTGAGCTTTCCTTGTAACTGACCAGGTGCCTCCATTCCAAGAATGGCATTCAACGCTTATATCTGATCATGTAGGAACCAATCCTACAGTCACATCAGAATGGCTCAGCATTCACATATGACATGGAAGGAACCAATCCTCTCACCATGACAAAATGGCTCAGCCCTTACATCTGACCATGGAAGGAACCAATCCTCTCACCATGTCAGAATGTCTCTAGGTCTTATCATTTCCCCTTGGAGGGAACCTCGATCTAGAGAACACCAAGCTTCTCCTTGAAGTACTCAAACTTCACCCTAGCCAATGGCTTTGTCAACACATCAGCTATCTGTTCATCCGTCGCAACATATTGGAGCTTCACTCCTCCCCTCTACACCATATCCCTGATAAAGTGATACTTGATCTCAATATGCTTCAACTTGTCATGGAACACCGGATTCTCTGACAACTTGACACAACTCTGGTTGTCACAATGTATACAAGTATCATCAATCTAGAGATCAAATAAATCAGATAGTAGCTTCCTCAACCATATTGCCTCACAACTAGTTGAACAAGCTGCGACATACTCTGCTTTAGATGTACTCAGTGCCACACAGGATTGCTTCCTGCTAAACCAAGAGATCACACATGATCCCATATTGAAGCAACACCCTGAAGTGCTCTTCCTATCGATGGCACTGCCTACCCAATCTGAATCAACATAACCCTCCAGGTTAATCTTCTGATTCGCCTCATACTTGAGCCCATAATCAATTGTACCCCTCAGGTACCTCAGAATATGCTTTGCAGCAATCAAGTGAACATGTCTTGGATCTGTCAAGAACTGGCTCAAGGTGTCAGAGCAAAGCAAATTTTTGGTCTCGTGTTCGTCAGATACATCAAGGACCCAATCATCTGACGATACATCGTAGCATCAACCTCTTTTTATGAAGCATCACTCAATAGCTTCAAGTTCGATGCCATAGGTGTGGTCATGGCCTTGCAGTCCATCATCCCGAACCTCTTTAGGATCTCTACTACATACTTCCCTTGTCCAAGGGAGATTCCATCCAAATTCTGCCAAACCTCCATGCCTATAAAATAGTGCATCATACCAAAGTCCTTCATTTCAAACTCGGCAGCAAGCTTTCTCTTCGTATTAGCAATCAACCCATCCATACCTATTACAAACATATCATCTACATACAGTAGGAGCATCATTGGGTTGCCATCTTCAACCTTGTAGTAAAGGTTGGAATCTGCTTTACTCTTGGTAAAGCCCAAACTGGATAGAAAGCTGTCAATTCTGTCGTACCATGTCTTGGGTGCATGTTTCAAACCATACAGGGCTTTCTTCAACTTGCACACATGAGACTCCCTATCATGTGTCTCAAAACCGAGTGGCTGCTCTACATACACTTCCTCTTCCACTACACCATTCAAGAAAGTAGTCTTGACATTCGTTTGGTGTATCTTCCATTTCATCACTGCAGCTAGAGCAAGTACTGATCTGATGGAAGTGTATCTGGATACAGGTGCAAAGGTTTCTTCATAATCTATTCCTTCTTTCTATGAGAAGCCACGAGCCACGAATCTTGCCTTATATTTTTCTATGCTACCATCTGTAGCATGCTTGATCTTGTAGATCCATTTGGAAGTTACAATCGACTTCCCTTCTAGTATTGGGACAACATCCCAAACATCGTTCTTCATGATCGATTGATACTCTTCGATCATAGCATCCTTCCATTCTTTCCATTCTGTTGCTTCTTCATAATTGGAAGGTTCTTTATTGATAAAGTCACATAGTAAAGCTACATATCCAGAGCAGGATTTGGTTCTCTTTCTTTCTCTGTGATCCTCTTCTGGATATCTTTCCGCACCTTGGATAACTTCTCGTACCCAAGCAGGTTTACTCTTGTGAGGATTCTTCTCTTGAGGTGGTTCTACAGGTTCTTGTGGTTCTTCAAATTATTGATCTTCTTCTTGAGTTTCTTCATTCATGGTTGTATCATGAATTCTGGGTGCTTCTGCTTCTTTAGGTTCTTCAGCAGGTCTCTTTCTAGATTTGTTGTAAGCTGAGTCTTCGTCAAATGTTACATCCATGCTGATGTCGATCTTCTTGAATCTTGGGAAATATATTCTGTAAGCCTTCGAGCTTTTAGAGTATCCCACAAATATACCCTTCTTTCCTGAAGGATCTAATTTTGTTCTCTTCTCTTTTGGAATGTGTATGTACACTGGACAGCCGAATATTTTGAGATGGCTGACTTCTGGTTTCTTGCTGGAAAACACTTCTTCAGGTGTCTTGTTCTCGAGCACTCTATGTGGAGTACAGTTCTGTACATACATCGTTGTTCTGGCAGCCTCTTCCCATAGATGCATGGGAAGATCCTAATCATGAAGCATTGCTCTTGCAGCTTCCATGATAGTTCTATTCTTCCTTTCTGTAACCCCATTCTGTTGTGGATTATATGGAGTGGATAACTCCCTCTTAATCCCTAATTCTTTGCATAAGTCTTTGAATTCATTTGATATGAATTCTCCACCATTATCTGATCGAAAGGTATTGATCTTCTTTTCTGTGTGGTTCTTGATCAAGGCTTTGAATTCCTTGAACTTGCTGAAAACTTCATCTTTGTTCTTCATGAAGTAAATCCATGTCTTCCTAGAAAATTCATCAATGAAAGAAACATAGTATACATACCCGCTTAGTGAACTTGATGACATTGCTCTGCATACATCGGAGTGGATGATTTCCAAGATTCCTTTTGCCTTGCTCTCGCTACTTGGAAATGTCTTCTTTGTATTCTTTCCTTTTGCACATCCTTTGCAGACCCCTTCATGTTTTTCTTGAATTTCTGGAAGACCTTCAACGGCTTTACTTGCAAGTGGTAGTGCTCTGTAATGCACATGTGCAAGCCTTCTGTGCCACAGTTCATTTGGCTCTACTGTGTCATGGACCAAAGCTTGTTCAGGATGGCCCTTCGATTTGTATAATCCTCCTTCTTGTTCTTCAATCAATATTGCATCGTCAATAGTCTTTCCTCTTGACCACATGAGGACTTGGCCATCTACAAATGCAACCCTCATGCCCTTTGCATCCAGTGCCGATATGGAGAGAATATTCTTCTTTAGTCCTGGTACAAACAAGACATCCTTCATTTTCATAGACTTTCCAGAGTCTAGCTTGTAGGAGGATTCACCACTACCTTTTATGGGATATTGGTAATCATCCCCAAGTTTCACCTTATGGGGTGAATTATGTTCAGATAGTTTCTCAAAAGATTCCTTGAAACCTATCATGTGTTTGGAAGCCCCACTGTCAATAAGCCAATCTTTGCTTCCATGAGTGACAGTTCCCATGAGAGCAGAGATCGGAACATATTCTTCTTCACTTGAAGAGTCTTCACTTTCTTGTTTTACTTTCTTCCTGGGAGGATCATCATCATCAACGGTGTGAGCGTGATGTCTTCTTTTGGAGTTCTTCTTCTTCTTGGATCCATTCTTATTCATGGGACAATTTCTAGCAAAGTGTCCTATTTCATCGCATGTATAACATCTGAGATTGTATGGATCCCTTCTTACAAGATTATTTTTCTATGAGAATGCTTACCTTGGTGATGATGATTTTCCCTTCTTCCTTTCTTAGAGTGTACTATGAGAGCTTGATCTTCACTTCCCATCTTTTCTTCTCGAGCTGCTATTCGAGCTTCTTCTTGTGAACATTCTTCCCAAAGTCTACTGAACTTGACTAACTTCTTCCTAGCACAGATTCCTTGGATGAAATAATCCCATGGCCTAGGGAGACCATTCAAGGTTGTCATCACAATTTCTGCATTCTCCACTTCTTCATCTACTGCTTCAAGTTGTTCTTTGATCTGGGAGACCCTTGTGAAGTATGACTAGATGGTCTCCTCATTCTGGAGCTTTACATTCTTCAACTGGTTCCTTAGAGTCACCTTCTGGTTGATGTTCTTCCCTTCAAACAGTTTGGTTAGGGCATCAAACATGGCTTTAGGTGTCTTGAGGGAGGACACCTGTGGTATGAGGTGATCCTTGATAGAATCAGCAATGATCCTCTTTTCCATAACCAACTTCTTCTTATGTAAGGCCTTGGCCTCATCTCCCTCTGGAACTGGAACCTCCTTACTGATATAGGAGTCCAACTCATTTTCTTCCAGAACCAGGGAGATCCTATACTTCCAGGCTCGGAAGTTATCAGCTCCCTTAATCTTTTCATCAATCTTGGTATGATGTCTTAACTGAGAACCTCAAATGGAAATACAAAAGATTTAGATCTTACCAGGTTAAGATGTCGGATCTGGATTTGGAGCTGAAATTCTGCAGTGTTGGTTCAGGAGCAGATTAGGGTTTTTCTTTTCCGGAGTTCTGTCCAACCAAATGATTCGATCTTGATCCCTAACTTCAATTTTGAGGAGGAGATCAATCCAGGCCTGGGCTATTGAAAAATTCCACTTCTGTGAAAAGCCCTAATTTTCGGCAGCAGTGTTGGGTCCAAAACTGAAAAACCTCAGAATTGGATTCTGCTTCGACAAAAAGATGCGCCCTAGGGAGGAGATTTATTCCAACCTTCTTTTGCTGAAAATCTATGGAGAGAGATCCACAAAGTAGGAAGCCTTAGTTCCCATAGTTGCATAGTGTCTTCTTCTTAGGTTAGCTTTGATACCATGTTAGATTTTTAACATTTAAGCTAGCATTATATTAGGATCTTTAACTGAGAGAATAACAAACACATCAATCAAACACAAGAGACAATGAACACATTGTTTTTCCTCGGGGAAACCATAAATGGAGAAAACCCCGCAAATTCCTCAGAGATAGAATTAACACCAAAAGTAAAACCCAAAACAGTAAGATGATCTCCTGACAGCAGTAACCTTCTTTCTTCCTAGCCCCAGTGTCTTCTTCTTCCTCAGCTATGCACTACAACTGAGTGTGAGTGAGTGTGTGATAAATAGAGAGGCTAGCTCTCTATTTATACTAATTCCCAACTTGACTAAACCCTACTAGGGCCGACTTCACTAAGTGAGTCTAACAACCCTAGTGCCCCGGAATTGCGGGGATTTTAACCCTTGAACAATAGTAGGGTTACCAACCTTGACTTGGCATGACTTGTTTACATTATAGAAACTCCCGATAAGAACATCGGGGCATGACATGACTCAAGTACATTACAAATACATCTCGGAATAAACATCGGGTTATAATACATAAGAAATACAAGTGAATACATTCCGAAGTTACAATTACATCAACAATTCAAGGAGAAAAAATATGAAATGCCTTGGATAAGTTTCAACCTTTTATGGCAACTTATCCCACATGAATCGTATTTGAAAATCATTTTTACAATGAATATATTAATAGTGAAACACTAATAACAATTATAGTAGCAACAAAACAATCCTTAGATTACGCAAAGATGATGTAAAATCACTTAACATATTGCCATTTTACATTGTCAAATCGCAGAAACATATATTGTTGTAAATAACAATGCATGGAGAATATATATGGATAAAAATCAAATTTGAAATTACACACGCGAAAAACGAGAGAACTGTAACTAACCAAGGAGCTACAACATGCAAGAACCATTCCACCAAGTCCTCCAAACAAGGCACATTCTCTTATTCTTCTACAGCAAGTATACCCTTGGGTTTTATCTCAAAACCCTAATCTAAAACCTCCAAAGGATAACCCTAACCCTAGGCCTCCAAGAAGACCAAGAAACCCTAGTGACTCCAAGAGAGAGAGAGAGAGATCAAGCACAAGTGAAGACCAAGAGAAAGAGAGAAGAAGAGTGCGGACACTTCTAAAGGTCACATCTCAACTCAAGGGTGAATACAAGACAGAGTGATTTCATCACCAAATTCCCCACAAGAGTAAACTCTAGTCATAAGAACAAACTCCAAACTAAGATGTTTGCTTTCCCTTCCATAACTTCTCATACAGTTTCCTCTCGATCGCATGAATCCTAGCAAACCAGTGTAGAAAAACAACTACAAAGAGAAAATATATTTGAGAGGTAAGAGAGGCCAATGATATTATGTAAACCCAATCCCTGACAAGTGACCTACAATAAGCTCATGCAAGCTTACAAGCGAATCACTCTACTCCAAGGTACATGTTCCATGCTCGAATGTGATGTTGTACACACTAAAGGCTCCAAGATGATGTAGTTACACAAGGAATGTCCACATCTCTTCATCACAAGTCTCCACAGGCTCTACCGATTCTCCTAAGCAATGTACTCCACTAGGCTAGTCCCCCCCTACAATAATAGTATTGTAGCTTAGGTGTCCCTAAGCCAACTCCAAGCCTCCAAATATGACTCTAAGCTATCCCATGCTATTTAGGGTCTTATTCCCTCCATATGCACAACGCCTCTCCTCTCAAGTAGTGTTTTATCGAAGTAAGTGAACTCTCTATGTGGCCACAAATGAAGGGTTTCCACTAAATGTCGAGAGAAATCCATCACCTAAGGGAACAATAACAAAGAAACACAGAATTTAGTTCAAGCAATTTTCGAGCAAGCTATCTTCATTGTGTGAATCCATCATGAACCATCTCTCGTGTACCAATACATCTTGGACCATCCAAGGGTTGAACATACACCACGTATCCCAAATCTTATGAAGCACCCCAAAACATGGCATGAGTAATTTCAGATTAACCCCAAAAGCTAATACTCCATATTTATGAGGAAAGTGTTTACATTGACACCTATTGACTCCCTTGATAATTCCACCAAACCTACTCTTTGCAAATTTTTACATGTTGTAGTCTCAAAATTGACCATTGTGGCCTATAAATAACTTGCCACCCATGCTATACAACATCTTGATCCAAAGAATAATGACCACCTATCAATATGAATGAACATATCTCTAGAACATAAGCAACTCACATCACGAGTTGTTCAATACATCTTGTAAAGATAATCATATATGTGTATAAGATCAAGACAAGCAAATCACAATTATCAAAGTCGTAGATAAAAATTCAAGCAACTCCTCATTCTTAGAAGACCAAGATCATGGTATATAAAACAATCCAAGCAAGGGAATCAACTCATCGACATGAGAATCCTTCTCATGCAACTCAAATCCTTGAACAATTAAAGCGATCTAAACTAGATCAACTCCCTCATCTTGAGATAATCCTGAAGCAAGAGTAACATCATGAGAAAATACGTTTGTCTGAGAGAATCCATGGGAAAATCCTTTTGTTTGAGATAATCCATCAACCTTGTCTCTGTACTAAACAATGCTCCCATCAATTTCTAACTTGGAATCAATCTTAGCATCATCCTCCATCACGGTATCAAACCTCTCCTCCAATAATCCACTGGAAGATTCATGGATGGAAGACACCAATGCAACATGATTATCATACCTCATAGGAAGTATACATGTTGTCATTGAAGATTTAGGCACTCATACATGCTCTCGAGCCTCTTATTATGTCTAAGTGAGTCATCTCGGTCCCCTATGGGTTGGAGTAGAAGGTAATATATGAGCCTAATTTTACCTCATCTCCCTCTGAATTTGACTTATCTTGAATCTCTAAATCAATATATTGAACCTCCACTTTCTCCTCAACCACTAAAGGAGAATTCTATGAAGTGGAATATCTCACATCCTCATTAAATATCACATCCAACATACCATTGTCTCTAATTATGCCAAAATATATATCTTATATGTTGTAGAAATATCACTCTATTCATCAACATAATATGATATCGCAACATCTATAATAGTTTTTGAGCCTATTTCCATGAAATCACTCCATGCATGTGCCTACTCAAAACTAGAAGACTTTTTCAGCCTCTCACCAGATTGTATATGTGCCACTGGACCATCAAGTAAATTGTAAATGCCACACTCTATCACCTCTATATTCAAATTCCTTAGACTAGTTAGAGTTACAAGCAATGATGGTGCACCATTGTGCCTCAAATGCAACTCTCCATTGTACATATGTCACACAAGACACTGAAAGAACATTTTTCCTCAACCCATGAACAACTAAAACATTACTTCACTCAAGAACATCACTTGGAGGTGTCTAAAAGGAAATCATGCAAACTCTTCTCACATGATAGATGGCATCATGACCAAGCTCCATGCTCATGCCTCCCTCTTGCCCCTTTATTCAGTTGAACAAGATCTATCATATGTCATGTCTCGAAGCTCCACTATCCACATACCAACCAACACTAGATAGAGTGTTAGAGGAAAATAAAGAGACCAAAGTGTAGGATCCCCAAGTAAAAAATTGAATCACAACAAAGATATAGAACCCTTATACTTTAAAAACCAACCTAGATCCATCTTAACTTTGGATCTACCATGCGTCAACATGGATCAAATACCCTTAATGATCATGACCTATTTTTCCCTATTTAATTTTAATCATTTGTATATCTTTAACTACTTTACATTATTTTACTCTCTAAATTTATTAATGCATACACTTTGAACTATTTAACATTGTTTTACTTCTAATTTTTCTACATTGTTTTTTACTTTTTAAATTTCCTATAATTTTTCTACATTTTTTTTACTTTTTAAATTTCCTATAATTTTTTTAGTAGTTAAATACATATGTTTTAAACACATCCCAATATACCACATTAAATATTACTTTAACTAATTAACAATGTTTTACTTTTAAATTTTTCTACATTGTTTAATTTTTTATTTATTTTACATTGTTTTACTTTTTAACATTTTTACATTGCTTTACTTATTAGTTTTTCATATTCTTTACAAATTATTATTAAATTTTTAATAAAATTTATGTCAACTCAATTAATGTTATGTTGGAACATTATGTTACATAGTATGTAATGTGACAACATTTCCTTCATAGTGGCTGGGAATGTGACATTACATAAGGTAACTTGACAACATCTTCACCATAATGGGCTATAGAAACGCCTCTCGACACAATAACCAAAAGACATTCACCACAATATTAACACCAAGATATAGAAAAAATATCTTAAGGTATGGTAGAACCATCAAATACTCCTTAAGAAAGGAATCACTCCACAATTCATGCTTGCTACAATACAACTCATCACACACACATCAATACAATGATACTTATGTATTTATACTTCCTCATGGATGTTCCTAGTGAATTTTTCCAAATAATGTGTCATTATTATATTATTTCCTTAAAACTACCAAGTGGTATTTTCCATTTTTTATGGTCACATCACATTATTTATTCCCCCTTAGATACACATTGCATGATATATTCCCTTTGTGTACCTCCCTAGGTACCCCACATATGCTTCCCTATGTATATTACACTCCACCCCCCTTTAAACATGTTTCATCCTATAAACACGAGTGGATGTAATATAATAAGATCTACTAAAAATAGTAATCAATTGGTACCAAGCATGAACATCCATCCATCTAAGTGGAATGTGGATACATAGTCTGACTGCTTCCTTGCCACCTTGATATTGAATCTAGTTCCTTTGATTCCATGATGTTTCTCTGCTGCTTTGGTGTCTCCATGCATTGCTTTTATTTCTACATGTGCTTGCATATTGGGTTCCCTTCTAGTTCCATGTTGGTACATAGTAAGTTCGTTGATTCTCATGGTATTTCCTTGATGAATGTTGTTTCTAACAGTGGCGTGGGTCCCAATAGATTGCAACCTTAACGATTGGTTCTTCTTTCATTGACTCTTGAACCTATTGTTCCTTGGGGTCATGTATCTCCTTAACATCTTTTTCCTATTTATCTCCTTCTTGGGGAATTTATTCATGTGCTTCTATAGCTTTTTGTTCTTCTTATTCAATATCGTGCTCTGCATCCGTCACGTTTGTATAAAATTCAACTATTTTACTTGCAATGAATTTTTCATGTGGGCCCTTGTTGTCTAGCAAGAGAAACAACTTGCAAGGTGATTTTCTTTTTTTTGTACCAAAGCTTCAAAAACTTCTTTTGCACATTCATATTAATTGTACCAACTAAGTCCATCTCAGGATATCCCAAAACCATATCCACATCATCAATATCTATAGCATAAAAATATGAATGCAACACATATTTATCCACAATAACCTTCAAATATTTAAAACTTGAACATTCTCACCATTAACATTTGTGCTTTGAATATACTTTGTGGGAACTTGCAATCTTTTATGCAAATCAACATTGATAAGATTATGTTTGCTTCTAGGGTTTATTGAAACAATGCATTTCTCTTGTTGAATACATCCATGAACATGTAATATAAAGTTGTGACATGAAAACAAACCCTGAGTGCTTTATTTGTCATTATTCACAACATGAGACCACCTATCTCTAAACACATTTTCAAATTCTTTATATGGAAGTTTTTTTTAATCTCTTTAGTGTTAAGTCACTGCCACCATGTATCAACATCTTGTTGTTAGCTAAATATTACTTTCATTCTCCAAAACATGCCTACTTTTTTCTCCTTCAGAAATTATTCAATGACTAGTACCATCATCTTTTCTTGTGAAAAGCATATTGCTTGTTATAACTCCAAAAACCAAGATAGGGTTTTGAACAAAACCACTTACTTTTGATGCATGAAATTTTAAATGAGCATAATTCCACCAATGTTTCTCATAACCTCTATTATGAACAAAATTATGAAGTGCCATGATTAGTTTGCATCGGCTGGAGTTGGTTTGATTGAAATATTGTCACTCTATCAAATGATATCAACTCTACAATATGTGCGTTCATCCTCGGAAAAAAAAACCCTAAAACAATTGATTTTATACATTTTGTTTCAAAAGTGGGTGTCTCGATGAAGGAACTCATATGTAACTGGCTTCTTCAAATTATGCACAATTTTTTTCAAAAATTGACCTGAATTCCATCGTCCTCTTTTCATATTCAAAAATATATATAAAAAAAATATTCCATTTTTTTTTCCCAAGACAGTGTTATGATACCATTTGTAGTGATCCTTAACCCATAAATTGAATCACAACAAAGATATAGAATCCTTATACTTTAGAAATAACAAAAAAAATCACCATAAGAATAACACCAAGATATAGAGAAAAACATTTAACGTAGGGTAACATCGTCAAATATTCCTTAAGGAGGGAATCACTCCATAAGCTAAGCTTGCTACAATTTAATTTGTCATACACACTTCAATACAATGATACTAATGAGTATTTATATTTTTCATGAGTATTCTTAGGGGATTATGTCAAATAACACCTCACTATTATATTATTTCCTTAAAACTACCAAGAGGGCATATTCCATTATTTATGGCCACATTACATTGATTATTCACCCTTAGGTTCACATCGCATGCTATATTTCTCTATTGGGTATCTCCCTTGGTACCCCATATTATCCTCCCCTAGGGATATTACACAAAGACATATCCATCCTAGTAAATATGTAATATGAAGAAAAATCAAACCTTTCAAGGGTTAAAGCATTTCTCCAACAAGTCCAACACATGCAAGAATGACTCCAACAAGTCCTCCAAGGCAAGAGATCATATTCTATTCTTCTTTTCCACCATGTATATTCTATGGTTTTATCACAAAAAACTAATCTCAAACCTCCAAGGAATAAACCCTAACCTTGGACCTCCAAGATACTCCAAGAAGACCAAGGAACCCTAGTGACCTTGAGAGAGAGAGAGAGAGTACAAACAAATACCTAGAGAGAGAGAAGACTAGTGCACACTCTAGGTCACATCTCAACTTAAGAGTACATACAAGATGAGTGTGTGTGATTTCATCTCCAACATATCCTTTATAAGATTAACCCTAGTCACTAGAGCAAACTCTAAATCAAGGTGTCCTATTTCCCATTCATGGCTTCTCCTAAGGTTTCCTCATGAACTTATGAACTCTAGTAAATTAATCTATGAAGACAAGTATAAATATAAAAGTATTATGCTTATGAATGAGAAGCATGGAAAATTTTAGGGGCAAAATTTATCCCATGGGCTATTTTTACCCTTTTTCCAAAAAGAAATTAATCAATTTCCATTTGTTTCTCAATTTATTCGCCCAAATTCCATGGGATAAAAATTTCTTACTCTACAAATCGTCAAAATTTTCCTAAAACTATATCAAGCCCTTAAAATTTTGAATATTCTTAGAAAACATTGCCCAACATTTTATAGTTGGAAATTGAAGAATTTGAGTAAGATTCGTCAAGCTATCTACACTTTAATGAAATTATGGATACTTAAAATTTCCCTTGATAAGAAGGACTCTCTCCTTCCTTTAAGTAGATAAGAGGTAAGAGAGGCCACAATACAATGTGGGCCCAACCCCTCACAAGAAACCTACAATAAACTCATGTAGGCCTACACAAGTGAAGCACTCCAGTCCAAGGTAAATGTGTCATTTTCCATGGTGATTTTGTACACAATTAAGGCTCCAAGATTATGTATTTACATAAGACATGTCCACACCCTTTTGTCACAAGGATCCATGAACTACATTGATCTACTTAAGCAATGTAATCCACTGGGTTAGTTGCACCCTACAATAACACTTTTGCATGCTAAGTGTCGCCAAGCCAACTCCAAGCCTCCAAACAGGAATCCAAGTTGTCCCATGCTATCTAGGCATGGATGCCCTCCTTCAAGATGAAAAATTCTCCTCTTCCCAAGTAGGGGGATCTCCAAGCAACTGAACTCTCCCTGCTGCCACAATGAAGGGTGTCCACCAAAATGTTAAGAGAACTCCAATGCCTAAGGGGAGGATACCAAGCCAACACCTAAGGTCAAATAATATTTGAACAAGTTGTATTCATTATGCAAACCTGCCATAGACCATAGATACCATATTGCAATCCATATTTGACCACACACTATCTACCACAAATATCTTGAAGCACCCTAAAACATGGTGTAGACACTTCCATTGTAAACTTGAAAGCTTATAGAATGATGATGCTGGTCTTATGACATTTTCATTGGAACTTTTCCTCGCATCCATTTTTGTTTGATGAGATAATTTGCTTCAAAAGGTCTTTTGAAGCCTATTCATGTATAGGTTCAAGGAATTTATGGTTGTGTTATATCTCCATACATAGTTAAAACTTGGAGCTTGTTGCGGTGAGAGGTGCTTTCTACAATCAAGGTGGGTTAGATGTATCATGTCTATAACACTATCTAGATCAGTTAAAAAATTCAAATAACAAAAAATAATAATGCTTCATAATCGACTTAATAATCAAATACAAGAAAATAAATTAGATAAAAATAAAAATATATATAATAAAACAAACCATATCAACAAAAATTAGTAAAAGTTAGATAGATTGTGGATAATTAAAATAATTTCACATACCACAATGAGATTACATAGATTGTGGATAATTAAAATAATTCCACATACCACAATGAGATTTGAGATTTATGTGAAAAGTAAACATCAAATTGTGTTAATTATACATTACCATGTTGAATTAGATATGAATAATAATATACATGAAGACAAATCATATCAACCAAAATTAATATACATTAGGGAGATTTTGGATAAACAAATAGATTATGAATATCATAATGAGATTTACATGAAAAGAGAATATTACAATTAGTGTTATTAATGCCTTACAATATTTTGTGTTATTAATATGTAAAATTTTATGTGGAAATCATATAGTAAATACAAATCTCTACATGATATTAATTTAATTTTATTGGTATTATGGAATTTATTCATGTGTTATCAATATTGTTGAGATTATGAAGTTTCTTTTAATGAAGATTTGAATATATTGCAAGTATAAATAATATAGTTAAGATGGAATTTCTTCCAATAAATAATAATGCTTACATGTAGTTATGGCATGGATTTGCATGAAAAGGTTAATATAATGTAAGTATGAATAACATAGTTGAGTGTATAGTATTGCATACAATGAATAGTGTTATATGTGGTTGAGACTATGGGATTTCTTCCCATGGGATTATATGTGGTTTAGACTATGAGATTTCTTCCCATGCTACAACCTGACTAGGCCTAACGGTTAAGAATATGTGTTTCCTTCTAGGAGGTCGTAGATTTAAATACGAAGTGGGTAGGGTATGTACACCTCTGTAGACTTTCGCAGTTAAATTGTTGCACATATAGGGGTCCCTTGTTCCACAAACGAAGGGGTTTCATATACCAAATTGGTGTCTCGCTTGGCGATGATTATAAAAATAGATTATTATTATTATTATTAAAGTTGAGAATATGCGATGTTAATATATGCACGATATTAATATTAATATTATTAAAGATATGAAGGTCGCATGTTTGATCCATGCTCACCGCATTTAATTATTTTGGGGAGGCAGGTTGTAACACCCCGGTTTTGACCCCATTTGCATTAAATGTATATGATGTATATATGGTGATTAATCGTGGTGTGGAGCTAAAGGGAAAGCCCCACCTTCGATTTAAAGTTTTATGTTCCAGCGATTAAAATCGTTGCTGATGGTATATTCGTGCTAGCCGACACATTATAATTTTCGCATCATGTAAATATGCATTTTAATTAAAAATACCCACAACCAGCTACGTCAATGTAACCATAATGAAAAGGGCATGATTTTCCTAAGGATACGGAGGGGGAAATGTCTAACCCTTGGGAGCCATTGGGGAAAAGCCAAGTGTCAATTGATGAACCCATTTAGCTCTCACCCACCTTTTGTCTCACTCACCTTTCCTTGTCCCAATCAACTACCAAATTAAATCTCTAGAGTTAGTTGGGGGCAGTTATGACCCGGGAAAACGTTTTGCATGGGTAGTGGTGTGTGGCAGGACTGTCAGTCCTTGCCCACACACACACTCCACCAGGGATCCGTTCCTCTTCACATGGGCAGGAAGAGAAAAGCGACCCCCATTCTTCCATTTTGGGAATTCTCATGCAGAGACGGTTGTTCTCTCTCCTCACGCATAGGTTTTGGGATTTTCCTCACGCATAGGTTTTGGGATTTTCCTCACGCAGAGAATTGGGAGAGCTGCCTCACGTTCACGTTTTGATGTGTGTAGTCACTTTGCAAGTTTTGTGGGTTTGTGTATATGAATCCATCTCCATGCTGAGAGTATGTTACGTCTGATTCCCTTCCTGATCGGGCTGTGTCCTTCCCATATTTTTCAGTGGAAGAATCGTGGTTGATGTTTTCCCCACGAGTGTGGGTTGTTGCTAAGTTGTTTTGGCCACGTTAGGGCCAAGATCAACTTTGGGATTGTCTTGCTCAGTCTGAGCTGGGTATCACCATTCTGGCTGCAGTGATGTTTCTTTTTTTTCTTCCCCTAGGGTTGAGAATTGCTCGATTTTGTTGTGTGTATGCAGTGGTTGGTATTTGGATGGTTTTGGAGTGCGAATGAAGGTTTGGTCTGCTTGATAAACCTGGTGTGTTCGGGAGCCTCATAGAAAGAGCTAGAGGGCTGGATTTCTTCTCCACACCCCTTGAATAGCACGAGAAGGAAAGTTAGGGCCTGGGGGACTGTGCAACAGAGAAGGGATTGATTCCTTGTGTTGGGTGTGTGTGGGTGTCCTAGAAGTTAGGCTAGTTCTGGTGCAGGTGTCCTTAGCTCTTCAGTGAGCCCACCAGCTTAGCACTCATCTTTTCCTA
This sequence comes from Pseudotsuga menziesii, assembly GCA_001517045.1. Taxonomy (NCBI): domain Eukaryota; kingdom Viridiplantae; phylum Streptophyta; class Pinopsida; order Pinales; family Pinaceae; genus Pseudotsuga; species Pseudotsuga menziesii. Next base: position 408,355 of record LPNX010702117.1, read on the forward strand.
GCTCCCTGATAGCCCGATAAACCTAATTGTGTTGGCTTGGCTGAATTTTGTGGTATCCTTGGCTATGTGTGACCTGCTTAGTTCCTTATTCCTTGGGGAATCATGCCCAACTCAGGGGTGGTAGTGTTGCTGAGAGATTAAGGAGCACACTGGCCTATGGTTGGGTGGAATGTTGCAACGACATAGCTGGTTGCAGGACGAGCCTCCTCATAAGATAAGTATTCTTGTCTATTTCATATCTGCAATTGTATTTGTTGTTTAATGAAAATGATGAGCATGCTAAATGCTTGAATGTATGATTTTGCTTCCGCTATATGGTAATAATGTATGCATGTTTTGGTTCAAAGCATTTCAAGCTTGGTTATGTGTATGTTCATGGGGCTAGTTGCCTGGATTGATAGCAATATTATGGTAGCGTCCTCTTCGCCGGTCGGAGGGTTGGGGACGTTACACAGGTGCAGGGGGGGGGTATCATTGACCTAAGAGGACATATGGTAAAAACTTTTTCTTGGGGTCCAAGATACAAGACTAATAATGAGGCAAAGTGGATGGCTCTTCTCCAAGGTTTGGAAATTATAGACAGAAGATATATCTCTAGACTGCTAGTTTTCGGGGACTTGCGAGATGCTATCCACAAAATGACTTCTGGATACACTTATGGCTCCATCAATTGTAGGAGGCTATATGGCAGGATCATTCAGCTCCCCCTCCCAGCTAACATCAACTACTTTCACATCTTAAGAGAAAATAATTCCCAGGAAGATGCTTTGGAAAACATTGGTGCCTCTATCCCGCAAGGTTTCATCTCTCTAAATCATGAAGAAGTCATAATCAAACCCATTCCTTAACTCATTCCTTGGGGTTATATGCTCAACCCTAAGCTTAGGAATTATTGTTAAGCAAAGTGTTAATATGGAGGTGCCATCGCTTATAAGTGACAGCTCTTCCATTCCTCAATGGGGCACGTGTCCTTCTCCTTCCACCCTCCTTGTCCCTTCTCCCAGGCCATTTAAGGCAGTCCCCTCCAGCCTTAATGAACCGTTCAGTTATCACAAGTCCATTCACCCCTCTACGCGTACGATGGCCCTCTCTTGGGTTTTAAACTGACCTTCTCCTCCGTCTCTCTTGTCTTTCCATTACTTGCATGAATTTGGTCTGCCCGTCGGTAATGTGCAGTCTTCCCTGCTCTCGAATGAAGGGATCTCTCCCGTAGATTTCTTAGACAAGACTCATTTCTTCCTTCAGCCTGTGGTGTTGGTGAATATTTGGCACTCGAATCCATCCTCCCTATAGTCTAGTTTAGGTGAGGCCTAGAGCCCTTCGTTTGAGCGCTCCTCTCTTTCCTTAGGTGATACCCACAGTCGGTTTGGTTTCGTTGATTATTTAAGGAGTTGTTTCTCTTCTCTGTTCTTGGGGGAAAACTTTGGCAGACTCTCGGCTGTGACTTTTGGTCCTCTGTTGGGTTTAGGGGATTCCTCTGAATGAGTCTTACCCTCTCTCGATTACGACTGTAGCAGCTCACCCAGGCTCAACATTATTCCTTTACCTGATTCAAGAATGGACCATGGACTAAATGACCCTGTTGAAAGAACCATTAGAAAAGGGTTCGATGACTTGAAAACTAATATACAATGCCTTTCAGACTTTGTGGCCATTGGAATTTTGGATAGCAGGGATACTGCTAAGGATGTTAAACAACTCGTGGAAGATGTATGTTATGTCTCTTATCAGACAAGTTGTCATGACTCCAGAATAGATGACAATGAGATGAATCTCAAAGAAATCATGGGCAAAGTTGATCGCATTCAAGAGGATCTCCAGAACCTCCAGAACCTGCTGCAATTGAATCAAGGAAGCCACGTATAGGAAAACCTAGGAGCAGTGGTTCAGAAAATGGAGGAGGATTCAGTCACCCAGCCTGTGGGGTTTTCAGGAAAACAGAAATGTCTTCCTCCTAATCTATGCTTTTTTGCATCCTTTTAAATCAGCAGTTTATTCATGTATATACTACGTCCGTAAATATCGAGAACAATTTCTCCTTTAGCGGATTTAGAAGGCTCTCTTCATGGCCTATTTTTGTCTTTGCTTTTCTTTGCTTACAGAATCCTTCATCTGCTGTAATTTTGTACTGAATGGCTGTGCAAAACCTCTTTAATATACATATTTTCAAGTTTTTGTTAAAAACAAATTAATGCGCGATGGTAAATAATGTCTAGATTTATATAAACCAACATAGATCCATCTTAAATATGGATCTACCAAGCACCAAGAGGGTTAAGCCTCAAGAAATTTGGTAGATATGGATTTATGATGGATCTATGTTGGTTTTAATTTCTTTATTGCTTTTGTAAATTTAAATTTAAGATGGATAATAAGGCCTACATCTATTTTTTTTTTAAGTTTAAGATGGATAATAAGGCCTACATCTTTTTTTTTAAACAATATTTTTATTTTACTTTTTTGGTGACATTATATCACAACATCTTCCCCATACCAAGTAAAGCTTGATCTTTCAAGGACCAAGAAGGATCCACTTCATTGAGGTGCAATTTTTTCTTCAAGTTTTGCACTTTAAAAATGTCTTCAATGGATTTGATCTCTATTGATGTTGATAAATCTCCATTTTATTAATTTAAATTTTATTTTGTCCATTTAATTAATTTATTTAAAAACTAAAATAAAATTTACAAAAATGCTAAACCCCTCTCTCTCTTTTTATATATATATAACGAAAATTACAATAATCCCCTTTTCTCACAATCAACTAACATTAAGAAATGTGAACCTACTTAAAAAAAAAAAATGTTCAACAACACATTTCAATATAATATTTGACCCATGTATCACAACAACTTATCCAAGTTTGTTTTAATTTTTCTATTAATATATTTTTAATGATTATTTTATTGGTAAAATAAGTTTGCTTGTTGTTAACATTTATTTGAATGAATTAGTTTTTTAAGTAAAAGATACTCTTTCTAACTACATATTTAATAATAATAAAAAATAGAAATTTAAGTATGATTAAAGTTCTCCTATATCTAAATTTTGTGCATAACTAAATAATGTCTTTACAATTTTATTCAATTTTAAAATGATTAATATTATTGAAATTTAATCAAAATTCTAAATTGATGAGAACTTTAATCTTATTAGTAAACAACACACTAAAAAGTGTTAATCTATGCAAAATGCCATATAAAATATTCTCTTATGTTGCATTGAAAATTTTAAAAGATTTTATATATTATTTGGACAATTTTAGTAATTTTTAGAGTTAAAAAACATTATCCCATTAATTTGGACTAATCAATTTAGAAAAACATACAAATTGGTGGTTTTTTTTGGAAAAAACATAGAAAATTAATAAGCTAAAAATTAACACCTAAAATTTGTCTAATATTATAGTTAATTTTATAATAATGATTAGTAGTTTATATTTGTATTAATATTTTACCATATTATTTTGTCAAATTTTACATTACATCAATTTTGTGAAAACTTTTAATCTCTATAATAGATCACATAATAATTTGATTTGATTTATTAAACAATATATATTATCATAAATATTTTAATAATTTGATTTTATTCATTAAATAAATATATGAAATATTTGATTTTATTCATTAAATAAACATATGATTTAATGTTTTCATTAAAGATTGAGAGAGAATAGAAGGTTATGATTAAAAGAAAAATATTTTTTAAACTATATTTAGAAAGTTAATTTAGATTAGTTAATTCTATTGATAGATATTCTTTCGTGAGAATTTATGAACATCTTAAATTTAATCGCATTAAGTCCTTTGGAGTTGCTAAAAGATATTTGTGTTGATGGTAAGTATCATCCCCACTCCTAAAAACAAGTCGGAATTCAAAATACCAATGACCTTATTTGGAAGAACTATTATTTTGTGGGGACTTTTAAAATCTCATTTAATCATATCATTCTTAATGCATTGGCAACTCTAATTTGTCATCTATGCTTTTGTAAAATTTTACATTTACTTGTTATTATCAAGCCTAAGGGGTTAACCTAGCTTTCTTGTTATTATCAAGCCTAAGGGGTTAACCTAGCTTTCTTTTTATGTATAATTAATTTGATTTTGGTTTAAATCTTTTTGAGTAAAATACACTTTACATTTACAAATGTATTATAATTTATTATTTAAATTTTTATAAAATTGTAAATATTAATTTGTTAAGAAAAAACTTTATAAAACCTAGATCATGATAATAAAATTTTTGACTTACTCAACTTAGGCAAAATACCTCAAACATGACTTATGACTAATTGAATTAACTTTGCTAATTGAAATTTTAATATAATGTAATATATTATTTGGAATTAACACTCTATTAAAGTTGATATAATACATTTGATATAATACATTATGAATATTATTTTTGTTTAATTTATTATTTATATATTTGTTTTTAAGTTGTTATAAATATTATTTATTATTTTAAATTGTATATGTTTATAATTTTAATGTAATATATATATATTTTTAGACAAAAATGGTTATATTTATAGTCGGTTTAACCACAAAAATACAGATCTAGAAATAACATAGGTGCCTTTGTGAAAGCGGCAAAATAGTTCAGATAAGCAAGTCTTCCTATAGTTCAGTCAGTGTCATTCTACTTATAGCTTACAACATATAGAGTTCTATTCATAAACAATAAACAAAAGTATTCTAGCTAAACGCAGGAACAACAACCATACATCGAAAATCAAAATTTGAGTCTAAAAGATCGAAATTCATTTGACTTTCTCGCCATGGCGAGAAGAGGAACCTAGGAAATTCGCCACTTCTAGCTTTGCCACCTTCAAATCCAGCTTCTCGAACTTTATCTCCAAATCAGCTAGCATCCCTGTCAAAAAATTCTCAGTGCGCGCAATTGAGCGGTCACATTCTTTCTTCAAATGGGCAATGTCCCTGTAAACATTATCTAGCTGATGACTACACCCTCAGAATCTATCCCGCTGAGAACCCTGTTAATTCCTCCGATCTTCTTCTTCATCTCCTTAATGTATGTTTCGATGAATTGAGTAGGCGGGGAGGAACCAGTGGATTCATAGGAAGCTTCCATATTGTGTATGACAGACAGAACCTAAACACAATCCTTCACTGATGCAGACAAACCAACAAATTCGTCGCAGAGCCAGACAAACCAGAGCACAATTTCCTTGCTAGAGCAATCGACCCAAATCATATAACGACCATTTCCTATGTCTTGTCTAATAAACAAGCCACCGAAGACGCCCTGCTTATCCATAATTTCCTGTGAATTCATGCTTGGGTTCGCATCAGGTGGACGAGACATAAAACCATCAGCACGATGAATGCAAATGCTCAGACGTACAGGAATTAAAACTCCTTGTCCTTGAATACGCGCCACTACGAAAGTTGCCATCATGCCAGGTGATGAGGCATGCGTCACATGGGCCAACAATGCTTTTTCCACGAGGAGGATTGTTAGCGTTAAGCCCCTTGGTCCAGGCCAAGGTCCTATGGGAGTTGGCAAAAGGAGCTGACCCCATTACACTTTAAAATTCCATAACCAAGAGCTGAGCCTATATTTGCGGCTCGGTCTGCTTTACCGTTGAACTTCCTTAGAATATGAAAAAACTCAATTTTGTGAAAGGAGGAGACCAAAGCTTGGATTTTTCTAATCATCTGTCAGAGATGCATCTAGGACGGAAGAGTGTTTTCAGCAAGGGATTGAATTATTACTCGTGAGTCCCCTAGCATGATAATTTCATTAATTCCCTGAGTTCTGGCAATCTGAAGTCCCTGCCATAGAGACAAAGCTTCCACTATGTTATTAGTTTCCCTTCCAAGTCCCCAAGAAAAATTGAATTTCGTTTCTCCATTTGGGGTGATGAACCGCCCCCCCCAACCTCCCTGGGATTTCCTTTAGAGGCCCCATTAGTGAAGAGAACCTCCTAACAAAGTTGGCTCAACCATCTTTCGAACTTCGACCCTTTTGTCCTTATTTACCATGAACGCTTACCCCTCTTGACCTTTGAATTTTCCTTATCTAAATCAGGAGAAAGACTATGCAACCAAGCTTCTTCCAATGGAGAGAGAGAACACCCAGACAAGTCACTCCAGAGATGAGTGAGACAATCCCCCAATAGACCTTCGACTTTTGCAACAACCTGACTATCTAGTGCAACTTTCCCTTTGAAGATATAGGAGTTCCTTTCAAGCCAAAGCTTCGACAGAATAAACCTTGGAAGATTCATCCAACAGGATTTGGTTATTGGATTTTTAAGATTGGCAAAGGGGGAGAAGGAAGCCTAGTTGATAAGCAGGAGATGGATGTTGACGAGAGTCGGGCTTGCGTTACCCGACAGTGCTGCTTTCCATACCTATTTAGAAAAAGGGAAAGAGATCAATAAGTGCTCGGCCAATTCTTCATTGTTCAGACAAAATGGGCATCTCGTGGGGCCTTCCCACCCCTTTTTTTTCAAATTGTCTTCGGTCAAAATTTTCCCATGGGCCAAAGTCCAGATAAAGAAATAAAATTTAGGAAGACTTTTAACCACCCAGACACTTTTTTAAATGTTTGAGTTTATCAGAGGGGCGGGGATTTGAAATGAGTTTGTAGCCCGCATAAGTGGTGTAGATCCCCAATTTCTTCCCCCATCCTCTAGCATCCTGTGCAGTCCTAGTAACAAGTGCTTTGCCTTGGATATTTGTGATCATCAGGATTTTTTCATTGTCTAGGAGGGTTGGACATTGGATATTCCATCCCTTCCAAGAATTGGAGCAGTCCCAGTTCCAATCGAAAATATTCCAAAGCGTGAATAGGTTGTGGGTGCGCATATACTCTAGCAAGCAATCAATACCAGGAAGTTGTTCCAGAGGAGGGTATCCCATTATCGAGTCTTCTCAAATGTTAATGTGCTTCCCATTCCCAGGAATCCAGGTGAGATTGGGAGAGAAGAAGCTGAGTGCTTTGGGAAAAATAGAGAAGATAGCTGAGCCTTTTCTTACCCGAGGAGGATTGTCAAGACATCTTAGACGATTCCTTGAGAAATATTTTTTCCATAGTGCAGCCTTACACCAAGTCACCTTGCCTGAGATGATGTTCCAAATAATTTTGGCTCCCAGGGCCAAGTTCTGAAGAGCCAGATTCCCAATTTGGAGTCCTCCTTGCATTAGAGGCTTCGACACCTTATCCCAACTTACCAATGGGAGCTTCTTCTCGTTTTGCTTCCCTCCCTTCCAAAGGAAATTTCTGAGCAAAGCTTCAATGAGGGCTATAATCCCCTTCGGGGCCAGAAGAATGGAGCACTGATAGATAGGGATACTAGAGAGAACAACTTTTATTAGTACCACTTTTCTAGCTAGATTTAACCAAGTCGAACCCCAGGTATTAATCCTAGTTTTTATTTTGTCCACAATTGGCAGCCAGTTTGAAGACTTCAGGGAAGTCTTGAATATGGGCACTCCAAGATATTTGAACGCATCCCATTGAGTCTTCTCTTCGATACCCAATATTCTTCTTATGTCTGCCATCTCTGTGGGGTTGTAGTTCCACCCTAAAATTTGATTTTTTTCTTTTTTCTGAAGTTTATCCAACTCCCCGAGGCGTCTTGGTAGAGCTACAACTCTGCTTTGAAGAGTCTTGTTGACTGAACACTGGCACCTCCGAAAAGAATGGTGTCATGAGTGAATTAGGCATGATTAATATCCTTGACCCCCTGGCTATGGAGAGACCAATGAGGTTGTTTTGAAGGTGGCTTTGGTCTAGCTAAAAACTGAGCACATAAGCTTGAATGGCATAGAGAAGAGGAGAGAGAGGGAAACCCTGATGAAGCCCATGAGAGGCTTGGAAAAAACCAACCACCCATCCATTGACAAGGGGGGCGATCCAAGGACCTATGATGCAGGCTTGGATCCATCTGATGAATCTCGGATCAAAACCGAACCTGTGCATAACTTGAAAGAGAAACTCATATCTAACTCTGTCAAACTTGCATTAGCTAAATCCAATTTAATAATCATACATTTTTCCCGACGATGAAGGCTAGAATGAATTGCTTGTTGGAACAGAATGATGTTGTCGGCAATATGCCTTCCCTTAATGAAACCTCCTTGGTTCTCAGGGATTATGGAGGGGAGAACCTCCTTGATCCTATTGGCAATTACTTTGGTAATGATTTTGTACCCAATGTTGCAAAGCGAAATAGGTCTGAATATGTCAAAGGAAGTGGCCCCTTTTTCTTTGGGAATCAACGCAAGAAAGGCTGAGTTGGTACTCCCACCAATTTTGTTGCAAACTTGGGATTTAATAACCATTTTGTGAAGGTCATGCTTGATGGTTTTCCAGCATGTCTTTAGAAATTTGGTCATGAAGCCATTAGGACCAGGGGCTTTGTCAGATTCCATTCCTGCAAGGGCTCTTTTGACTTGCTTTTTCGAGATAGGGGCCATGAGGCTTCTGTTAATAGAGTGGGTGACCAGCTTTGGAATCGAGTTGAGGATAGGATAATTTGGGAGAGTGCCCGACGGGATTTCCTCAGTGTAGATATTTTTAAAGTGACTATGCGCCACCTTCTTGATTTCCTCAAAGTCTTGAATCTTTTTCCATTGAATTTGAATCTCCTTTACCACTTTGAATTTCTTACGTCCTTCCAATTGTTTATGGAAGAAGTTCGTGTTTTTGTCCCTAGCCTTTAACCATAAGCATCTCACCTTCTCCCTCCAGTACTCTTCCTCAACCCTGCACGCTGCATGCAAGTTACGTTGCAATACTGTTTCCTTTTCCAGGCTAGCAATATCCATGGGCTGATCCTCCTGCCATCTATGATGATTTTCTAGAGTTTACTGAGCTTTGAGCCTCTGTACGGTCAGGGATTTCAGTGTTTTAGCCCAGGATTTGAGAGTTCTCTTAAGTCTCTTGAGTTTTTCTTCCCAGACATAGAACGGGGAGCATGAGACCGGAGACTCCCAGACCTCTTGAACGAGCTTCTGAAAACCATCCTGATTGATCCAATTTATACTCAATCGGAAAGGGATGGGGCCTAGGTTTTTATCCTTGGACAAGTCCAACAGAATCAGCTTATGATATGACATGCTGAGGGGGAGGATGGAGGAATCCGCTCTAAACCCAAGAATCAGGAGGGATTGGTGTACTAGAAACTTGTCCAATCTTGCCGCGATATGTCTCGGGCCAGTTCTTATGTTGGTCCAAGTGTATAGTCCCCGAGTCGGTTTAATAGCCTCGAGGTCCCAGTCCCTCATAATGTCTTCAACTGTTTCTTGCAGGGGATCCCTTACAATCGAGCCTCCTTCTTTTTCCTTATCGCTGAGAGTGATATTCATATCCCTGACTAGGATGATATTCTTAGGTTGATGAGCGTCAAGAGTGTCTTGAATACTTTGCCAACACTCTTTCTTCTCCGAAAGCAAGACAATGACATAAATATTGAAAATTCTTACCTGAGTTCCAAATTATTTATGTCGTAACTTGGTGAAGATCCAATGAGTGTGAGTGAGAGATTGAACCAGCTCGAAAGAATCTCTCTTCCAGAGCGACCCAAGTCCTCCAGAAGATCCTCTTGCAATCCTTGCTATTCTTTCTCCATTTTTCCAAAAGAGCTGACTAGTTTGGAGGAAGTATGCTTCCTCCATTTTTCGTCTCCTGGATCAAAAGGATGTCGAGATTGGAAATGTGAGTTAAGTCTCTCATTGCTTCATATTTTTTCCTACTCCCTAGACCTCTGCAATTCTAGGAGACGATTTTCATTACTTACCTTTGTAGGGGTTAGCGGCCCCCTTAGAGGCATGACCTTTCTGTCTGGTGGACCTGGAATTTATCATTGCTTTGATCGTGGCTTGCACTCCGAGAATCTTGTCTTTATAGGTAGCTTCTTGTCTACGCTCCTTATCATATTTCCTCCCTCGTTTTGCTTTTTTCTGAGATAATTGATATTGCCCAATTTTGCCTTCCTCAGCCTCCGAGGCTTCCTCTTCAAAAGAATGATTTGATTGATCAGGCTGGGGAGATGTTTCTTTGTGAAAAATCTTGTCAGGTGAACCTTTCCCTTCTGCCCCAGACTTTGTTGGAGGATCCACGAACCCTGGCTCCCTCTCCTCTTCTGGATTTTTCCCCTCCCCTTCGTTCTCCAGTTCTGCGAATTTATTGCTTTCCTTGGGCTGAGGAGTCTGATTTGTTTCTTCCTTTCTGTTATTCTGAGCTCCTCGATTTCTCCCATCTTTTTTCTGTGTCTGTTTTGTGCTATTCTTGGCTCGTCTGGCTTGAGTCCAACCTTCTTCTGCTTCTTTACCTGATTGTTCTATTGGCAGTTTTGGGCAGTTCTTTTGGAAGTGCCCATAATCATGACAATGTCGGCATTTGAAGGGTAGTTGCTCATAGTCCAGCTTTTGATAGTGTTTCCATTCTCCCATCGTTAACTTGATCGCCTCTGGCAGTCCAACTTCCAGATCGACTTCCACGCATATTTTGGCACACGAGTAGTTCTCTTTGGGATTTGCTCTATCGATGAATTTCCCCAACTTGTCCCCAATGGTTTGCAGGGACAAAGGAGTCCAACAATGGATCAGAAGATTAGGGAGACAGGCCCATACCGGCATAGCCTTGGCGACATCCATTGCTGGGTCAAAATCCAACGTCTAACGATTTAGGTAGAGTCCTTTGGGTCCCATGAAATAAAGACCATTACGGAAAATCAGATCTTGATCTTCTTTGGCAATAAATTCGAAGAGAAAGAACCCTCTTCCAACCATGTAACAGGTGACACTATTAGAGATCAGAGGTCTCCAATTTTTCTGGATCCAGTTATCAGTATTCTTAGGAGAGGGCCAAATACCTATGAACTAACCAACTAGGGCCCGATCTGCCAAGGATGTTGCGATATGCATGGGGTGTTGTGGCAACAGTTCAATGATTGGAACCTCATCAAGTTTCTTCACAAACTTTGGAACTTGAGCGGATCTGGGCTTCATGGATTTCCCGAAGATTAGTTTATTGAATGCGGCAGAGTATTCACAGGAGATCTAGGGAGGATCCCCATCTCCAGCCTTGGGCATGATGTCGATTCGGGCCCTAGCCCAAATCTAATCAATCCGGCTTGACCCAGAGACGCGTAGAGGCCAAACAGCCAAAGCGACGAATTGGCCCAGGATAGAGATCCAGGCCACGACCCAGATCCACACACACGATGACAGAGCAATGACACATCAATGGAACCCTAGCACTCACGGTAGAGCAAAGCGATCGCTAAGATATGTAACATTTATAGTTTTAATGTAATATTATTAATATTAATGTTGTATTATTTTTTATTTATGTTTTTATTATATTTTATGTTAATAAGTGTTTATATTTTAGAATTTTGTTGTGGAATACTATCTATATTTTTCCTCGATTGCGGGAGTTTGAGACAAGTGTACTGTCTAGATTGATTCTATGGTTGTCGTTCAAAATTTGTAATAAACAATTATAAAAAAAATGAAAAATAACTCATGTGATAATTGCACTTTGTGGTAGTTGGAAAAAAATAGCTCATGTGATAATTGCACTTAATGGCATGGCAATGTGTACTCTGTGTGACAGTGGAACTCCATCTAGCAACCGAGAGTCTAGCTAATGTGCACAAGGTTTAGTCGACCTCCATTTTTCATCTGGGAGTTGCGCTAGTGTGCAGTTTGTGTGACAATTGAACTCTTAATAAACTCCTTTGAACTCATAATAAACTCCTGTGAACTCATGTGATAACTGTACTTAGTGGCATGGTAATGTGTAGTCCATGTGACAGTCGAAATCCATCTGAGAGTTGAGAGTCGAGCTAATGTGCATAAGATTTAGTTGAACTCCATTTGGCAGCTAGGAGTCGAGCTAATGTGTAGTTTGTTTAATAGTCGAAATCCTAAGAAAATCCTCCGAACTCCTAATAAACTCCTCCAAACTCCTAATAAGCTCCTCCATCTGGTAGATGACCATCCAACTAATGTGTAGTTTGCATGACATGCCCAGTAAACTCTCAATCTGGTAGTGTGGGAACAAAGAGTGTAGATAATTTGATCCCTATCAACGTATTCAGACATATTAATATTATTAATATGCTTGTTTCTAGTTTATACATATATTTAACTTGTGTGAGCTTAACGGTTAAAAACACATGTGTTTCTTCCTAAGAGGTTATAGGTTCAAATCTGAATAGTATATACACCTTCGTAGACATTAGTAGTCATTGTTGTGACCTTAAAATTAGATTATTATTATTATTAGTATTACTATCAACAATATTTATTATTTGCTTTAAAAAAAAATTAGAGTGCGAGACGCACTATACACTATACCTAAAACTTAGACCAAAAAAACTTGAGGAGTATGCGACCCAAGCCATGCCTCCTCACCTTCAAGGGAGATGAGATGGTAAGGGGTTCCTTTTGCTAGACACTAGGGTTTCTCCTCTGCCGCTAAGTCATCCTAGGCGTTTCCACAGTGTGAGTATCCATGTCTCGAAGGTAGTTTGTAAATTTCATTTAGGATGGAGTCATACATGTCATCCAAGGGTTTGAAGAATGCCAAAATGTCTTCCAAGAGCGGATTGTCTTGTTTTATCCCCTTGTCCATGTTGTTGGCTATGATTTCCTTAGTATTCCTATTTAGGTCCATTGTTCGATTATAATGAGCATTTATGTTGCATGAGATCCTTGTATCCAAAACGAGTTTCTCCAACACTTTTTGCACTGGGAAACTAGTAGTGTTTTTCCTCTTCCAATGGATCTTGTTGTCAAGGACATTTAAGTTTTGAAAAGTAGTAATCTTATGTTTGGAGGTGAACCGCTTTACAAGACACAATTGTAGAAATTTGCTTGCGAGTGCTTGGAGGAGAAAAGTTCTTTCCTTTTATGGCCTACAGCTTTAGGGGTCTCCCTTTCTTCTGGGTGGGGTTGCTTCCCTCACCTCATTTTTCTCCTTGACATCACATAGCTTAGAGTTATGTAAAATAGAGATGGAGTTTGAACCCTGCCAATATGACTCCATAATTCTCCATGATTTTCTCTTGTATGAAGCAATGAAAAAGAAATGACTTCTCAAACGGTAGGCTATGGAATCCATCTCTTCCATGTTGATTGAACTAGTAAATACCAATGGCCATGCTACTTAGGATAAAAGCTAGTGATTCCTAAGATTCCCCTTCTACCTCTATTCATGCATTATTCATCCTCGCGTTGCATGTTAGTACTAAGCTCCAACAACGAAGTTACCAAACATTATTGATATCCCCACTTTGCCTAGTCGAGTAAACTTCAACATGCTAGTTATTCTACTCACACGTTTCACTAGCTTCCACTCCTATATGTCATTCAAACTCCAGAACCATGCACATCCCTACCAATCCCCACTTTGACTCATTGATAAGATTCCAATTCACTGCCCACTTTGACTCATCAAGAAGATTCCAACTCACTAATTATTTTGCTCACATGTTTCACCAACTTCTACTCTACCCTATGTCATTCAAATGTGAGAACCATGCAACCATGCCACCCCTCTCATTACAAAATGTCTAAGGTTTTTATTATTATTCTCCAACTCACTAATTATTTTGCTCACATGTTTCACCAACTTCCACTCTCCCCATGTCATTAAAATTTGAGAACCATGCATCCATGCCAACCCTCTCATTACACAATGTCTAAGTTCACATAAGGCTTTATAAATATTTTTAGTTGCCTTGTAAATGTATCGGGATATTATTTATTAGTAAGATGAATATTTTTAAATTTTAAATATTTGTTGTCTTAAATGTAGAGTGTTATTATTTGATAGCCATGCATCCATTCCACCCCTCCTATAAGATGTTAAAGTTGGTATAAAACATATAAAAAAATTTAAACTTTGTATATTTAACTTTTTTAATATAGTAGGAGTGACAAGGGTCTCAAAAATTAATAATAATACATCCTATCGTATCAATAGTCTAAAGAGTCAAGAGTCTAAAAAAACGAGTCTCTCCCTCATTGAGAACATGGCTATAGCTAGGTACCTAATATACAAGAATAAGATAAATAACATGGGAGACACAGGGCTTCTTGAGATGGCGAGGTTGACATAAAGATACCAAGTCTTGGCTAAATCATTGAGGAGTCGAGGAAAGGTTCACCTTGTAGAATAGTGATAATATTAAAAATATTATTACATCTAAATCTAAATTTAAGGAGAAGTTGTAGTGCAATGAACGATAATAAGATGAGAGAAAATTAAGATACTAGAAGGAAGTGACCTCTAAAATGCTATGAGATGAAAACATTTAGGAAGAGACCTCTAAAATGCTATGAGATGAAAAAAATTGTCATCTTTGTAACACTAAATGGGTTGAAGGTAAAAACCACTCTCTTATAATATCATGTATACTTGCATTAAATTGCAATTTCAACACATTTTCACATTAAATTGCAATTTCAAAACATTTACTATAATACTAAATTTCTTAACCTTTGAAACATAATAGTTATACCTTGAAATATCATACCAAAATATTGACGAATGATGAACTACCATATCATTTGAAATATAATACCAAAATAATGACAAATTATGAACTACCATATCTTATAGGTTATAATCCCATTTATCAGTTTTATTTATAGGTTCTAATCCCATTGATAAGTTTTGTTTATCACTTTTATAGGTTCTAATCATGTTCTAATCCCATTTATCACTTTTATTTATAGGTTCTAATCCCATTTATCACTTTTATTTAAGGTTCAAGTAACATAATACTCCTTTACAAAAGGTTTATCTTTGGCTGCAAGGATTGGAGCCATCAAATGGTAAAACCTAGATTGGCACTCTAAAGCCGCTAAGATTCTCGATAGATGGCGAGATGATATGAAACATGGTATCCCACTGTCATCTAAATACTAAGAAAATTCACAGCTTTTGCCAACAATACATCAGCTTTTGCCAACAATACATAAGATTGGCACTCTAAACCCGCTAAGATTCTCGATAGATAGCGAGATGATATGAAACATGGTATCCCACTATCATCTAAATACTAAGAAAATTCACAGCTTTTGCCAACAATACATAAAACTTTAACAATATCAGGTGCAATCATAGCAATTCCATATTTTCAAACAATTTTCAGATTTACTTGATCTTTTACAATATCTGGTACATTCATATAGCAATTCTATAGCTTCATACAATTTTCAAATTTACATCCTTGACAATATCTGGTACAATATAGAAATTCCATAGCTTCAAACAATTTTCAAGTTCACCTAATTGAAAAAAGTGTAATGTAAAAAATGAGGAGCCCAATTACAATGCCAAGACCTACTACTGTGAACTTAGAACTTGTCCAAAAGTCCAATACCGATCTTTCAGATCTTCGAAGAGGATCAACTTCCTCGGAGAGAGGATAATTTGAGGGCCTTGGATCACGGGTTACGTACTTTTCCATATACTTTCGAATATCAAACTCCGAAAATAAATTTTTCTTTCCTTGTTTTCTGAAGTTAGACCATGCTTTATCCCAGTCAGTGGATACACTCTCACCTGTAAAAGAAATCCCTATAAACGTGTTAACTTGAACGATAAGCCCTCCAGATTCATTTTTGGAATTACTGTAGCAAATGACGGCATGCAAATGGAAGAAAAAACACATATCATCTCCATCCAAAATTTTTCATAATAAAAAAGCAAATAAGATAATCAGGAAAATGACACATTCCTTCAAGTAGAATTATTGACACCATTGGAAGCTTGAGTGAAGAAATCAGAAATAATATGGAAACTATACCAGCATCCAAGAAAATCTTCCAATTCCACTCCTAGATGTTATATTGTACGAGCTTTGTTTGACTGCAAAAGAGCAAAAGCCTTGGCCAGGAAAGCTTGGTTTCTTAACTTTCTTTAGGGTGGAAAATATGGTGCATGGCAGCAAATTCCTTATCAGAAATATTGGAAGTGAGAGACCTTCCAAAATTCTCAATCAAAGTGGGACCTCATTTTTCATGATTAAGACCAACTTTTATAAAGTTGGTATTATAGGTATTTTTCTTGCCTCTAGGTTTGCCTCTAGGTTCTTCCTCGGGACTTCATTTTTCATGATTAAGACCAACTTTTATAAAGACAGCATTATAGTTTTTTTTTTCCCTAGGTTATTCCTCTCTAAATTCTTGAATTGAAAGGATGAAAGGATGGTATTCATTGAAAGGATGAAAGGATGGTATTCAAGGTAAATCCAAGATTTTTTAGGGCAAAATTATGAGTTCAACATGTTAGTTAAAAGAATAGAACCTAGGTGGAGAAGATAACACTCCATCCTATAACCACATGAGTTATACCCAATTGACAAGATACCATTCTTTGTTTAATTTCTAAATAGGACATTTTCCCCACTTAGCACTAACCATAGCCATACCTTTTAGCTTTATTTAATTGTATATTCAGCTCTAGGATTTTGAAGGCTCATTTAATGGTATAATGTAGTTTATGCAAAGTTATTCTCACATTCAGAAGAACATGGATTCCATGACCCTGGTTCTTGCCGAGAAACAATGTTCAAAAGTTTCTTGCAACTCTATGAAACTTACATTAGAAATCCTTGTAGAATTTTTTCCGGTGTGAAAGTGCAATTTTGTCATAATTACTATCATACTAGCATTTGTGTACACTTGCACTGCTCAAAGGCTGACTGGGGA
This sequence comes from Pseudotsuga menziesii, assembly GCA_001517045.1. Lineage (NCBI taxonomy): Eukaryota > Viridiplantae > Streptophyta > Pinopsida > Pinales > Pinaceae > Pseudotsuga > Pseudotsuga menziesii. Next base: position 425,067 of record LPNX010702117.1, read on the forward strand.
CATTTTACCTCTAAAGGACATATTTGACTCAAAGTAAACCCATGCTATCTTTTCATTGTGTAAGGATGTTTTATATGACCGAAAGACCTTGACACCCAAGTAAGAAAATATTGGGATTTAGAGAGATCTGGCTGTTATCTTTGCAGTGACAAATGTATCTAGTACTGTTGTACAATTATGGAACATGGAGCTGGGATTTCAAGTGCAGCAAGCAGCACCTGCCTACCCCAAAGCGTGTTCCATATTTGAAAAACTTGTTAACAATGCACCGTGGACAAACATAGTTCAATGCTAGGCAATTCATTACTGATACAGAAGCTCACAATAAGAACTGGTTTTCCAGAGTTTTACCAGATACACCCTTTCGTGTGCATGCAGTATCTACATAAATAGTTTGATGCTCAGAGATTTGTTGATTGCGGCCTAAATAAAAGATTAGGAAAACAAGAGATTTTCTGAGTTCTACCAGATTCTTCCCTTCCCATGTTGACAACATATATCTGAATGTTCATAGGGAGGTGGAAATCTACTTAAAACAAGTATAATAATACATAATACAAAAAAATCTTCAATTTCTCAAAGGCAAAGATAGAAGCAACCAAGACCTATTGCACAAAAGAGATGGAATAGGGAAATCTGTCAATCTGTTATCACGTTAAAAGGACAGATGACCCATAAGGCTATTCTTTCTTCTAACTCCTTAGGAAATTGGGAATATTAGATTAGTTTCTCTTCACTGTTGTACTGTTGGGCCTTGGCTAATGAGACCGGGACATACACTTTTTCAGACATTTCAAAATAGATGACAAAACTATTTCTATTTAGAATTCAGTTTGTGCTCCAATATCCTAATAAGTTGAAATAGACCTCCTGCTACCCAATATCTGCATTAGGCGTATAGCCCACACATGAAGTTCCAATATCTTAATCAGTTGAGATAGACCTCCTGCTACTTAATATCCACAGGCGTATAGCCCATACATGAAGTCCTAATGAAGAAGATATTGTGGTCCTTTTGGTAGGAAAAAGAACTACTCAGAACAGTCCACACTTCTTATCAATCAAGTTTATTATTAGATCATCAATAACATTCACTTTTCTAATAGAGCAAAGGCTTTCGGTAAATGGCTACACATCTCAATTCATTGAGATGAAAATTATCCTGCACTCATAATTACCTACTTAAAGTGAACCTGAAAATTATCCTGCACTCATAGTTAGTTACTTAAAGTGAACCAAGGAAGTGAGCATAAGGCTACAAACAGAGGGCCATGTATTATGTGCAACTAAAATGTAGTAATAAGTGCACACAAATGTGAGACACCTAAATAAAGTATTTTGTCTCAACAAATTAACTCAACTGCACTCGAGTTGGAATTTGGATCACTGTGAATATTAATTTCCTGAGTCTATGCGTGACCATATATGCCATTCATGCAGAAAAGACGTTAAAAGGACCATGAAAAGACATGCACATTGTGCTAAGGAACAGGATTCAACCAGAACTAGCTGGACTACCCAATGCAACCTTCGAATCCATATCTGTCTCAAGACAAAGCATCACAGGCTCTCTGGAGTCTGAACACCAGCAAGTGCAACATTTCCTATGATGATGAAGGTGACTCCTGGATGAAATTCAAATTGGACAGAGAGCTCAAGAGATTTTTCATTTACATTTATTTCACCTATACAAATATCCCTTTGATTTATGGTCCTTAATTTTTTTTATCGGCATAAGGGCAGTGTTTCTTTACAGGGGTGTAATTTTAATGACATAATTCCCCTTTGCCTTAGGATACTGACTGATAAATACTCAGGACAGTGTCCCTTTAATGGGTCACATTGTAAGTAACACAAATTCATCAATGTACAAATACGTCTTTCTTGTTAATTAATTTAAATTAAGGATCTCTCTAGTTTGATTCCTTTTCTCAAAGAAGTTGTAAGTTGTAACCGTTCAGAGTTTCAGCAAGGCAATCACATGAACTAGAAACTTATGAAAATCAACATACTGAGAACCAACTCACAGGATTGAGACTGAGATTGGAAGGCAGACTTACATGAAAATAACATACCATTATGGGATGCCTGGCATATGCTCCAAATTTATGATAACGGTCACAATGGTTTTCAACAACTACTAAAACTTGAAAACATCAACGAACTAGGAAAATTAGTAACAGAGATCCCAGATTATAGGACCTTGTTACAAAACAATTAGACATTTCTAATACTTAGGTCTTAGAGACGTACACCTAAGTGGGTGGTATAAAAGTAGAGGGAGGTGACATTCTCCATGTATAAGAATAATATATTCTACTGAATTTCAAACGTGGGAAATGGATTATCTTTATTAAACTAAAAATCAAATGTCCATACCTGGTGTGAGCCATTTACCTCATGTTATTATGAAGAGAACGATTATAATAGATGAATAATTTCACATATACCGTTCATGCATGGACCATGTGATGAAACCTTGTATTATTGTTTGATTCTTCTGAAGGAGAAGAGTAAACTGTAAAAATGATATTAGCAAGGAAAATAATGAAGTAAAAAAGTGTGACAACAAGATTTTCTTCTTGGATGTTCATCAACCATGGACAGAATGTGGGCACACAATAAGACCAGAGCCACGTTTGAGCTAAGTCTCACCAGCTCAACATAAATTGAAAGATCAACCCTTCAACGAATCTTTCCCTCAAATTCTTGTCAATTCTTTCATGACATAATGTGAATTTGCCAGGGCGTTAGAGGCGTTACAGTTTAGACTTGGCAAGACCCTCAAGTGGTGCTTGGTTGCGGTCTTTGAAAGGCCCTGGTGTGCCAGTAAGGCTTTGAAAGGTCTTCTCTTCGTTGTTTGGGAACTTCATTCAGTAGGCCCTTGACACTCTGATGACTACATGACATAGTTACCGGGTTCAAAAAGTTAGTTCGGTGGGTTTGGGAAGGGGTGAAGTTTGGAAAAAGTTCAGGATTTTGAAATTTTTTCAAAAGTTTTAAAATATGAAAATATATAAAATTATGCTTAAAATTATACATATTAATCAGAAACGCAAATAATCACAGAAAAATACACAAACATACACAGAAATATAAACACAGAAAAATATAAACATACACAAAAATAGTAATTCAAAAAAGCGGTATGCATAACTCCAATAGCATATAATATAATCTGTAGTTTAGAGCTTAATCGCAGAGTTAAAATGAAAACTTAAACATCTGCAACATCAAAACCTGCTCCAAAATCATAACTGGTGCCAGCATCTTCATCTAATGTTTTACCAGTCTTAATAAAATCATCACTAGAAGGATGTATATCTCTATTTTCCACATACGTCTTTGCGTTTTTTGTAGGAAAGGTTCAGAAGTTTGGTCCAAGCTGGTTTGGCCAGTCAGAAAGGTTTGCAATCCAGCTGTTCCAAAAGGTTCGTTGTCCCGCTAAATATGAGCCGGGTCCAGTCAAACATGGTAACTATGCTACTGGCGTGCTTTGGCCCAGCCATAAGAGTTCAAATCTCATAAATGGTACTTCCAGCGCCTATGTGCTAACTGTGCAAGTTGAAGGTCCTCTGTCCCACTTCTATACCGACATCAACAATGACAAACTTCAAGGAATCAGGGTCTCAGCCAATTTTTGAAAAAAAAGTCTTTCCTCAGCTTGTTGGGTTTTCTGCACTCTCATCAAGCAGTCAACAAATTTCATCTCATTTCTTGGAAGCCAATTTTTTTGCCTGATTTCAATTTGTTTCCCATTAGGGTTGGTTGGAATTGAGTTGCTTAGATGAACCACCACCTTATACAAACTAACCCACATAGGCTCCTGCATATAAGCCACCTCCAACAGAAAAACACACACAACTCGTCTTTTAAATTTTCAGCTGAGCCAAAATATGTATCAAAAGAATTTGCCTGTGTTGACTTTTTCCCATTAGGGTGGGGTGGGACTGAAATGGTTCCTTACATAAACCACCACCTCATACAGGCTAACCCACATACATAGGCTATTGCATATAAGTCACCCCTAACAGAAAAATACACACCCAACTCTCTTAAATTTTCAGCTGATACACAATATGTATCGAAAGAGTTTGCCTGATTTCAATTTATTTCCCATTAGGGTGGGGTGGGATTGAAATTGTTCCTTCCACACTGATACACAATATGTATCAAAACTTAAAAGAGTTTGCCTGGTTTCAATTTTTTCCCCATTAGGGTGGGGGGGATTGAAATTGTTCCGTCCACACTGATATACAATATGTATCAAAAGAATCTGCCTGATTTCAAATTTTTTCCCATTAGGTTGGGGTGGGATTGAAATTGTTCCTTTCTCAAACAAAGCTTCATGTAGACTAACCCACATACAGAGACTTGCATATAAGCCACCCCAACAGAAGAAAATAAAAAAACAATCTCTTTTGAATTTTTAGCTGATACAAATATGTATCAAAAGAATTAGCCCGATTGCAATTTTTTTCCAATTAGGGTGGGGTGGGATTGAAATTGTACCTCACATAAACCACCACCTCATGCGGACTAAACCACTATACAGAGGTTATTGCATATAAGTAGCCCCCAACAGAAATACACACACAGCCAACTCCTGTTTTAAATATTCAGCGGATACACAATTTTATCAATAGAGTTTGCCTGATTTCAATATTTTTTCCCATTAGGGTAGGGTGTGATTGAAAATGTTCCGTACATAAACCACCACGTTATACAGACTAACCCATATATATATGCTAATGTGCATATAAGCCTTCCCAACAGGAAGAAAAACAATCTATTTTGAATTTTCAGCTGATATAAAATATGTACAAAAAGAATTTGGCTTATTTCAATTTTCTTCCCATCGGGGTAGGGTTGGATTGAAATTGTTCCTAACATAGACCACCACCACTCATGCAGTTGAATTTTCAGCTGATATAAAATATGTATAAAAAGAATTTGGCTTATTTCAGTTTTCTTCCCATCAGGGTAGGGTTGGATTGAAATTGTTCCTAACATAGACCGCCACCTCATGCAGACTAACCCACTTAAATAGGCAATTGCATATGAGCCATCCCCAACTGAAAAAGAAACCAAACACCCCATTTGAATTTTCAGCTGATACAAAATATGTATCAAAAGAGCTTGCCTGCTTTCAATTTTTTCCCATTAAGGTGGGGTGGGATTGAAATTGTTCTTTACATAACCACCACTCCGTCCAGACTACCCCCACACACAGGCTACTGCACATAAGCCAACCCCAACAACAAAAACACACGCACCCAATTCCTCTTTTGCATTTTAAGCTGACGCATAATTTTATTTTTTTCATTGGAAAGCAATCACGTGAGCCCTAATTCTCTGTTGCAGGTATTCTCAAATAATCTTCAATCACAAACATCTTGAAGACATCAAAGGGGCACTGTATATTGCTGAATTCGTAAATCAATTAACCAATGCAAGACAACCGATACCAGTACTAACAAGGGTTTTGAGAAGTAATTTGCCTTTGCTCTTGTTTCTGTCATCATTGTTGGAATCAGAATCACCACCCCTGGCACGAATAACGAAGTTGAATCGACGTGACTTAGACACTGCAGAATCCAAGTAGGTGGCCGTTGGGCACACGGAGGAGCGGCTGATCATACTTGGGGACTGAAACAGATCCAGCATCGTCATACTTGCAAATACACTGCTCCTGCCTGTGTCAATAAGGTCCTACTTTCCTTCTCTAGATTCTCCTTCGTGAAATTTTAGCCTTACACGTCCTGATACACGCAACATGTCACGTCGTCATGGCTTGTTATCGAACACGTATTTACACGTGAAAGACGCACCTGAACCCACCTGCCCTTGTGGCCAGCAACAATTACGATTCTGCCCAACACAGGGAAGATGTAGCTGACATGCTGATGTGGAACTGTATTACTTTTGTAATTTTATAGGTAAAATGTTAGAAAAAAAATATTTTACATGTAGCAGAGTAATAAATGCTGGAGCCGCTGTACTGTGCATTGTTGGATCTCAATTTGTTTGAGATTCAATGGCCACAATGCAGCCCCCACAGCATTTATTATTATTCAGCTGCATGTTGAATATTGTTCTCCAAAATGTTCATAAGATATTTATTTTTGTTTGCTCTATGTTAAATAAAATAAATAAATTATAAATTTTTTTGGTTAAATAAGTTAATTGTAAAGAATTATGGGTAAAAAGTTTTTCAAATTCCTTTCCTCATCTGGAAGTTTTCCTAATAAAATATTATGGCATGTTATTAACGTAAAAAAATGACGAGTAAAATGTGTTTTTTAATTACTTTCTTCTGGCAGGAGTTAATAAAATATTATGGCATGTTATTAACGTAAAAAAATGACGAGTAAAATGTGTTTTTTAATTACTTTCTTCTGGCAGGAGTTCTTTTAATGCGGATATTTATAAATAAATGTTGATATTTATTATTGACAAAAATATATTATATTATAAAATATTATTACTTAAATATTTTTTAATTTATTTTCAGGATTATGAAAAAAATGTTATTATTAAAAACAAATATAAGTAAAATATTTTGTTAATTAAATTTTAATTATGAAAAATTAATAATAAAATGTTTTTCAAATTCCTTTTCTTTTAAAAAAGTTTTCTTAATGTTGATATTATGACAAAATATTATTAATATAAAAAATGACAAGTAAAATGTTCAATCAATTTTTACAACAACTTTAGTTAGGGGAGGGAAAAATCGATTGACACTAATCTCAGTTCCGCAGTTCCGGGGAGGGGAGATCCATTGACAATGTCCTCATAGAGTATACATTTATTTTGAAAATGTTGATAATTATTATTCATAAAAATATATTATTATTTTGTTTTATATATATTTTTGAATTTGATTTAAATAATATAATTGTTTTGAAATGAAATCATGTTAGATTTTAATATTAGGTTTTTCTACAAATTTTTTTTTTTCAGGAAGAAAAAAGCCTGACCTTGTTATTCTTTATTAGAATCAAAGGACATCTCAACAATACTTCCCATAAAATGGGTTACAACATGTCACAACATCATGGAGTTCATCCGAGGGGAAAGGAACACAAATACTTGTAAAGAACCCATCAGTAAGCTGTCTCATCATATGAGGATCGAGTTTTTCTACAAATTTTACACTCAAACATGATACTTTAACCTAATATTAAGATTTCAATATTACTTCTCATTAGATTCAATATATATTTTCTGACCAATCTTACACTCAAACATAATATCACAATCAAATGATCGAGTATTTTTTTAACAAATCTTACACTCAAACATAATATCACAATCAAATAATTAGATTCCAATGTTAAGTTCAAAACATTTATTACATTCCAATGTTAGGTTCAAAACATTTATTAGATTCCAATGTTAGGTTCAAAATATTGTTTTATTAGTGTAAGTTTTGTAAAAAATATTATTTGAAAGATTATATTTTTATATTGAGAATTTATTAAAAAACATAAAGAAAATTCCAATGTTAGGTTCAAAACATTTATTAGATTCCAATGTTAGGTTTAAAATATTGTTTTATTAGTGTAAGTTTTGTAAAAAATATTATTTGAAAGATTATATTTTTATATTGAGAATTTATTAAAAAACATAAAGAAAAACAAACTGTTGGAAATTTATTTTTAATAAATTAAAAAATTCAATTAAAGTTGGATTTTTTTTAAACTAATTTGTTAAGAAAAAAATATTTAATTTAAGCATTGGATTTTTTTTAGTTAGATAATTTTCTTTATTGTCTTCATAAATATCTAAAAAAAGTATCAAAATTGAGCCCTCCATACATAGGGAAAAGAGGCTCAGTGTATCCAAAAGACTAAAATCTGCCTCTAAACCAAATGAGGTTGAACCATCTAGACTAAGAGTTCTTTAATATATATCGCTTACTGATATTCATATAAAAATTGAACCAAAAGAAACAGAAAATAAGAAAACTAGTCTAGAATAGGCTTGGTATCTGTATCATCATGGGCCGAATCCAGGAAGTCGACCAGCTTAATTCCTAGGTGTCTCGCAATTTGGTGCATATTTCAGGAGAGCTCATCTAGCTTCAAGAGAATTGCCTTGTGGGCCTCCCCCCTTTCGACAAGTGCAGGGCCCATAACATATTTTTGCTGCCAGTAGTAATCCATGGTTTTCATGTGCAGGGAAGTTCTTCCTTTTGCATAGCCTGGGTCGGGGACCACGGCTTCGAATTCTCGCTTCACCTCTTGGTCTGTGAGACAACCTCTAGTGAGTTGAGCCTCACTTTCTGTTTCCTCGATATCCGCTTGAATGGGAGACACAATTGAATTTCTGAAGAGGCGGGCTGAGTGCACAATGCTTCGCATGGCTATGTTGGGGGGGTAGAGGAGCTTGTCGAGGGGTCCAGGGGCTTGGACTGTTTGTGAGGGCGTCTTTGCAGAGGCATATTGATGGAGGGCACGGAGACGAGCCAACTCAAAGGTGACAGAGCTTGAAAAGGAGATAGAACCAAGACATGTGCTCGGATGGGGAACATGGTCCCTACACCACTAGACACATAGTCAGGCTCGCGGTCGAACCGAAAAAAATCCAAACCAAAGCATTAACGGGTGGGAAGATAACAAGTGAAAGATGGTGCCTAGAAAAAGAAGCAGAGTCACGGACATACCAAAACTTACTAGAGTCCCACCAAGATACACCAGGAGCAAGGCCAAGAACACTGAAAAGCTCAAAAAGCATCAACCAATAATTTTTTAAAACAAAAAATATAAATTGTAAAAAACATTTGATTAAATAAGTAAATTGTAAAGAATTACTAGCAAAAAGTTTTTCAAATTCCTTTCCTCATCTCGAAGTTTTCCTAATAAAATATTATGGCAACATGTTATTAATGTAAAAAAATGATGAGTAAAATGTTTTTTCGTTCCTTTCTTGTGGAGGAGTTTTTTTAATACCGACATTTATAAATAAATGTTAGATATTTATTATTCACTAAATTATATTTTATTATAAAATATTATTACTCATATTAAATATTATGAAAAATGTAAAATATGTATAAAAAGAATTTGGCTTATTTCAGTTTTCTTCCCATCAGGGTAGGGTTGGATTGAAATTGTTCCTAACATAGACCACCACCTCATGCAGACTAACCCACTTAAATAGGCAATTGCATATGAGCCATCCCCAACTGAAAAAGAAACCAAACACCCCATTTGAATTTTCAGCTGATACAAAATATGTATCAAAAGAGCTTGCCTGCTTTCAATTTTTTCCCATTAGGGTGGGGTGGGATTGAAATTTGTTCTTTACATAACCACCACTCCGTCCAGACTACCCCCACACACAGGCTACTGCACATAAGCCAACCCCAACAACAAAAACACACGCACCCAATTCCTCTTTTGCATTTTAAGCTGACACATAATTTTATTTTTTTCATTGGAAAGCAATCACATGAGCCCTAATTCTCTGTTGCAGGTTTTCTCAAATAATCTTCAATCACAAACATCTTGAAGACATCAAAGGGGCACTGTATATTGCTGAATTCGTAAATCAATTAACCAATGCAAGACAACCGATACCAGTACTAACAAGGGTTTTGAGAAGTAATTTGCCTTTGCTCTTGTTTCTGTCATCATTGTTGGAATCAGAATCACCACCCCTGGCACGAATAACGAAGTTGAATCGACGTGACTTAGACACTGCAGAATCCAAGTAGGTGGCCGTTGGGCACACGGAGGAGCGGCTGATCATACTTGGGGACTGAAACAGATCCAGCATCGTCATACTTGCAAATACACTGCTCCTGCCTGTGTCAATAAGGTCCTACTTTCCTTCTCTAGATTCTCCTTCGTGAAATTTTAGCCTTACACGTCCTGATACACGCAACATGTCACGTCGTCATGGCTTGTTATCGAACACGTATTTACACGTGAAAAACCCACCTGAACCCACCTGCCCTTGTGGCCAGCAACAATTACGATTCTGCCCAACACAGGGAAGATTTAGCTGACATGCTGATGTGGAACTGTATTACTTTTGTAATTTTATAAGTAAAATGTTTGAAAAAATTTATTTTACATGAAGCAGAGTAATAAATGCTGGGGCCGCTGTACTGTGCATTGTTGGATCTCAATCTGTTTGAGATTCAATGGCCCACAATGCAGCAGCCACAATATTTATTATTATTCAGCTGCATGTTGAATATTGTTCTCCAAAATGTTCATAAGATATTTATTTTTGTTTGCTCTATGTTGAATAAAATAAATAAATTATAATTTTTTTTTGGTTAAATAAGTAAATTGTAAAGAATTATCCGTAAAAAGTTTTTCAAATTCCTTATCCTCATCTGGAAGTTTTCCTAATAAAATATTATGGCATGTTATTAATGTAAAAAAATGACCAGTAAAATGTGTTTTTTAATTACTTTCTTCTGGCAGGAGTTCTTTTAATGCGGATATTTATAAATAAATGTTGATATTTATTATTGACAAAAATATATTATATTATAAAATATTATTACTTAAACATTTTTTAATTTATTTTTAGGATTATGAAAAAAATGTTATTATTAAAAACAAATATAAGTAAAATATTTTGTTAATTAAATTTTAATTATAAAAAATTAATAATAAAATGTTTTTCAAATTCTTTTTCTTTGAGAAAAGTTTTCTTAATGTTGATATTATGACAAAATATTATTAAGATAAAAAATGATAAGTAAAATGTTCAATCAATTTTTACAACTTTAGTTAGGGGAGGGGAAATCCATTGACACTAATCTCAGTTCCGGGGAGGGGGAGATCCATTGACAATGTCCTCATAGAGTATACATTTATTTTGAAAATGTTGATAATTATTATTCATAAAAATATATTATTATTTTGTTTTATATATATTTTTGAATTTGATTTAAATAATATAATTGTTTTAAAATGAAATCATGTTTATTAGATTTTAATATTAGGTTTTTCTACAAATTTTACACTCAAACATGATACTTTAACCTAATATTAAGATTTCAATATTACTTCTCATTAGATTCAATATATATTTTTGACCAATCTTACACTCAAACATAATATCACAATCAAATGATCTAGTATTTTTTTACAAATCTTACACTCAAACATAATATCACAATCAAATAATGAGCATTAGATTCCAATGTTAAGTTCAAAACATTTAGATTCCAATGTTAGGTTCAAAATATTGTTTTATTAGTGTAAGTTTTGTAAAGAATATTGTTAGGTTCAAAATATTGTTTTATTAGTGTAAGTTTTGTAAAAAATATTATTTGAAAGATTATATTTTTATATTGAGAATTTATTAAAAAACATAAAGAAAAGCAAACTGTTGGAAATTTATTTTTAATAAATTAAAAAAATTCAATTAAAGTTGGATTTTTTTAAACTAATTTGTTAAGAAAAAAATATTTAATTTAAGCATTGGATTTTTTTTTAAGTTAGATAATTTTCTTTATTGTCTTCATAAATATCTACAAAAAGAGTATCAAAATTGAGCCCTCCATACATAGGGAAAAGAGGCTCAGTGTATCCAAAAGACTAAAATCTGCCTCTAAACCAAATGAGGTTGAACCATCTAGACTAAGAGTTCTTTAATATATATCGCTTACTGATATTCATATAAAAATTGAACCAAAAGAAACAGAAAATAAGAAAACTAGTCTAGAATAGGCTTGGTATCTGTATCATCATGGGCCGAATCAGGGAAGTCGACCAGCTTGATTCCTAGGTGTCTCGCAATTTGGTGCATATTTCAGGAGAGCTCATCCAGCTTCAAGAGAATTTCCTCGTGGGCCTCCCCCCTTTCGACAAGTGCACGACCCATAACATATTTTTGCTGCCAGTAGTAATCCATGGTTTTCATGTGCAGGGAAGTTCTTCCTTTTGCATAGCCTGGGTCGGGGACCACGGCTTCGAATTCTCGCTTCACCTCTCGGTCTGTGAGACAACCTCTAGTGAGTTGAGCCTCACTTTCTATTTCCTCGATATCTGCTTGAATGGGGGACGAAATTGAATTTCTGAAGAGGCGGGTTGAGTGCACAATGCTTCGCATGGCTATGTTGGGGGGAGTAGAGGAGCTTGTCGAGGGGTCCAGGGGCTTGGACTGTTTGTGAGGGCGTCTTTGCAGAGGCATATTGATGGAGGGCACGGGGACGAGCCAACTCAAAGGTGACAGAGCTTGAAAAGGAGACAGAGCCAAGACATGTGCTCGGATGGGGAACGGGGTCCCTACACCACTAGACACATAGTCAGGCTCGCGGTCGGACCGAAAAAAAGTCCAAACCAAAGCATTACCAGTGGGAAGATAACAAGTGAAAGATGGTGCCTAAAAAAAGAAGCAGAGTCACGGGCATACCAAAACTTACTAGAGTCCCACCAAGATACAAAGCTAAAAAAGCATCAACCAATAATTTTTTAAAGCAAAAAATATAAATTGTAAAAAACGTTTGATTAAATAAGTAAATTGTAAAGAATTACTAGCAAAACGTTTTTCAAATTCCTTTCCTCATCTTGAAGTTTTCCTAATAAAATATTATGGCAACATGTTATTAATGTAAAAAAATGATGAGTAAAATGTTTTTTCGTTCCTTTCTTGTGGAGGAGTTTTTAGAGCCACGTGGTGGCAATGTTCCTGACATTGTCACATGCTGTTTTAGGTTAACTTCAAAGCTCCATAAAGCTTAGCATTCGAACCTATATCAAATCTTTCCATGATCAACAACAAATAAACAAAAACGGTTTGTTTTATATATATAATTTTTGTTTAAGTTTTATTTAAAATTTAACAATGTAAATAGGTTTGACAGCTTATATTAGAGCTCAAGGGGGAGTGGCTTGGATGAGTGATCGTGGGCTCATCAAAGAAATTAAGCTTGTTGTGACCATCCCTGTCATGGCCAAGGCAAGAATAGGTCATTTTGTTGAAGCCCAAATTATTGAAGCAATTGGTATTGATTACATTGATGAGAATGAATTGCTCCGTGTCATGGCCAAGGCAAGAATATGTCATTTTGTTGAAGCCCAAATTATTGAAGCAATTGATATTGATTACATTGATGAGAATGAATTGCTCACTGTTCCAGATGACATGCACCATATCAACAAACATAACTTCCGTATACCGTTTGTCTTTAGATGTCGGAACCTTGGTGAGGTGGTGAGAAGGATTGTCGAAGGAGTTGCAATGAACAAGACTTAAGGAGAAGCTGGTACTGGTAATGTTATTGAGGCAGTAAGACATGTGAGGTCTATATTAGGTGATATACGGAAGCTTCAGAGCTTAGACGACGATGAGGTTTTTACCTTTGCCAAAAAAATTGTTCCTCCCTATGAGCTTGTGAGGCAAACCAAGCTGATTAATTTTATATAGCTTTTATGTAAAGTGTCCAAGCTGATTAATCTTGTATATTGGTATTTACATACAAGCCTTGGGTTGTTTTGATGCAAAAGATAATAGTGTTTTTTTCAAACATATATCTAACTTTTTAGCTGTTTACAAAACATAAAACCAATGTAAAAGGTGATTCATAAATGAATATAAATTTCGCTCCTGTTTACGAGGAAAAAATATTATTGATACAAACTAACATTATAATTACACTTATAAATACATATTGAAAAAAAAAGGTGGTCGGCAGAAAACAATGCATCTTAGTCTAACAAATTGAACTTAGTGAGTCACTTTAGGGATAACAACTTAGTGTAGTCCCAAACTAGACATAAAGTTGATGCAATTATGAACACCCGAATTGAACATAAGGTTGGATGCAAGTAGGGGCATTAATTTGATAGGTTTAGGAACTTTGATGGGATGCAAGAGTGACGAAGAGTAAAAGTTCATATTAAGACATTAACGTGGATGCTTTCTTGGGCATTTTATTAGTTGTTATTTCAGATTTTATTTGGACATTCTATTAGTTGTTACTTGGTATGTTATTGTGGACATTCATTGTGGCGTAGTAGGCATTTTCAACATAACGTATCAAAATTCGAAATGGAAACATTACAGTATAGTAGTTGTCAAGATCCATTAATGAAATTTTAGAGACAATATCTAGGTGTTGAATTTATTCATTCACATACTGATCCTTGCCATGAGCTATTAACTTAGGAGAACAAATTAAAAATAACATTTACATAGTATTGGAGATCATTTGTAGACAATGTGATCTGTTTCACATTGAAAATATACTGATAGCTTTTGTCCTATATACCAGTGGTTCTATAAACTAATAGTTTTTGTCTTATATACCACTGGTTTCTTTCTAAACGACCATATAATTGCTGGTTTCTTTTGAAAAGACATCATTTAACTAATGTGGTTTATGTACTAATACATATTATTTCATCCTTTCATTTTGCAACGTGATCGGTTCTATGAAAGCTCCAGATTTTTTCCCTAGTATGAAAGGTGCAGATAATAGGTCATCCGATATAGTTAGTCAAAGTTTACAATTGATTTGTAGGTAGCACCGGGTTTCCAATTCCGGGGAATGACATTAACTGCTATGAGTGTTTTCCTAGTAGAGAGAGTAGTCAAACGAATAGAGAACGGAGCCCGTGAAGGCTGGCTGCCACTAATATACCAATCTACACCTGAATTTCTCCGCGTTGCTTGCCATAAATTAGAGTTTGCCTGCACATAACAACAGAAACTATAATCCACTGCATGCGAATTAATACATTAAGACACCTCACAATTTAGGAACACAGGTGACAGGATGATCTACGTACTTGCTTTAGAGAGACTGCTCCAAGATAGCCATCTCCATCCTCATATTCAACAAGGAATGCGAACCAATAAGGATTGGAGCCTTCGTTAATTTGGAAGTGAATCTTTTGTCCTGAATACTCGCAAGGTGCTCTGTGGAA